>JAJOOE010020228.1:0-61712 GCA_036250405.1 Solanum raphanifolium
AACTTAGCTAGGTGGTACATGCAACCCTCAACTCAACTTTAAGACAAAACATAATCCAAACATAGGACATAGACTTTCCCCTCTTCCACTGAAGGATAGGCTAATTCGGGAACTAACAATTTGACTATACGGGTTCTACGATCACATAGGAGCATAACAGTAATACTACAAATCCATCCTAAGGATGCCATCTAAATCTGACATATCAAGTCCTATCTAGTCACATAGCCATAATTGGCATCACAACCAACATTTTCTCCCTCGCTCCTTATAGCATGGGCCCTTCGAGTAGTCATATTCTGAAGACCATCAAATAAGGAGAAAGACCTTATCATCTAATAGCTTCCTATTCATAAATGTGGCGCGCTTCACACTTATGATGAACACTCTACTAGACGTAGTTTTGAGACAATCCTAGAATCATTCTAAAACCTTGTGCTCTGATTATCAAGTTTGTCATGACCCAGGGGTACACCCTAGAAGTAAGATGGTGTACTAGACCCCGAAAGGCCTAATACAAGCCACTTAGAATCTCATAACATAAAGTTAATAGAAATGATGCGGAAATTTTAAAACTTTTTCCATACAATCAAAGTCTTTTATAATAACAAGCGAAAGTCTATAATACTTTGTCTCAAACCACCTAAGACCAATTTAATAACTCTTTGGGATGCAACCCTTACAATCGTCCAAAACATAAAGGAAAGGTGATCACATCCTCAATGCTATGAGGACTCACCAAATCTTCAACTCCTTTGCACTTCTAGAAACCTAGCCACGAGGATGGAACTTAGTACCACCAAACCCTACATTTCGTAAGAATGTAGGCAAGAGTATGCGTTAGTACAAAAATGTACTAAATATGATGGCCATCATATATCATCAACGTGAGCATATACGAGGCATTAGTCAACATACGACATATATCATAATCATAAGAAACAATATCATGAATCATAAGCATAAGAGATAACAACATAATCATAAGCATAATCTCCAACATAGTCACAATGTAAACATTAGTCATCATAAAGCATAGTCCATATACATAGTCAATACTTAGACCTTCATATCATAAGAGAACCACTTCATAAGTAACCTCCAAGTATACTTGTGCAATGCATGGATAAGATCCGATAATCACATCCTTTCTAAGTATCCCCTTTGGCCACCATGATCATACTTACCATCTTAACCTCCTATTTAGCTCATTTCTCATAGACAATGGAACATTCACCTTTAGTCACACATACATTAGGAGGGCAACTATATCAACAACTAAACTAGTCATACATCGTAAGCATAATTCATAAGCATGTTCATTACATAGATCATCATAACATAAAAGGAACATAGCATGACTACCTTCAAAGCATACTTGTGCCATGCATGAGTAAGTCACCATAATTCTCAATCATGCTATGTAAAACTTTTTGAGTAACCATAATTCATAATTCATAGTCTTGTGTGATAGTTGGAATTATCCTGAACCGACATAGACCATGTGAGGTTAACATGCAATCCGGTGTGACCCACACCATAAAAGGTTGTCTTACTTGCCTAAGGTAAGACCATGGTGTGTTAGCTTGTAGGTTGATCCAATATCTAAATAACCTATGGGGGCATGTATTATATGGGATAAGGTTATTGCTACAAAAATCCCACCCTTTCTAACGGAGGAGCTTCCATCTCAAGAGATTGCTTCAAGGAATCCACCCTTTCTGACGGGAGAGATTCCTTCTAGAAACCCGCCCTTTATGTCGGAGGAGTTTCCATCTCACATCAATATCCCCTTGCTGCTAATCATAATTCCAACGGGGTACTTGTTAAGTCATAACTTGTTTCATTAGAATAGCTCATTAGATTATGCGTGAGAATAAACTTGCACCGTCCATGTCTATATGTAACATTAAATTCAATTAGGTAAGAAATTCCTTGCAACCTTAGAATCTTCATTATGTGAGAAAACCTTTCACATAATGTTCATTAATTGTTCATGAGAATAGCCTTTCAACGAATCACAACAACATTATCATAATCATGGACACTTCATTCATAGTCATGCATAAGTGTGTGTGTTAGAATAGCCTTTCAACAACACCACCATTACATCATAGTCATAATTAATTTACTCTCAAAGTGTTCTTAAATTATATACATAAGTCTCATAAAACATGCATAATATCCTATGTTTTCCTTTCAAGGGTCAAGGATCATATTCAATCAATACATCTAGAATTCACTACGTTAGACACTATGGCTGTGGGTGGAGTCCATTTCATTCAAGAAATCAATTTACTTCTTGCATAACCTCATAAATTCATAATAAAGGTCATGTGGGTGAAGTCCTTCCATAATAATACATTATACAAATCAACATACACTATGGCTTCACTCTTAAAGACTTTACATTCTTAGTTCATTCATATTAGCTTTTACCCTCAAAGCCCTAGGAATCACATTCATACTACAAGCCTTACTCTCAAGACATACTTCACATGGTCATCACATATGCCTAATTCTCAAGACAATCTACCAAATGCTTCATTCTTTAAACAATTATAGTCATATATAATCATGTAAACTCAATCTCAACACTACTTAATCATGATCCATCATATAAGCCCTAATCTAATCAATTCATGTTTACAAGCTTTAACTTCAAGAAATTATTACTTAAGTACTCTAATCTCAAGTAATATATAAAGACATTCATCAATCTTAGAAGGTCACATCTAAGCCCTCAATTTCCTTTTCCATGGCATAAAACCAAACTATATCAAGTTTAACCTAAAATCTTAAATTAATCAAGAATACATGTATAATCATACTAAAAACATGTAATTAAATCATAATCAATCATAAACAACCATTATCCACTCAATTGGATCAACATATAACAATACCCACAATGTAGGAGGGAACCCTAATTAGAATTGGGGATTCATCTTCACAATTGGGGGAAACATGGGGTCTTCATAGATGAAAGGGATCCATGAATGAATAAACCATCATACCTTGATTACAAAGCCTAGCAAGCTTGAAACAATGGAGTCTTGACCAATCTTGACCATCTACTTCTTTTTCTTTCTAGAGAGGGAATTAGGTTTCTTTTTGGTGTTTAGAAATAATGAGTAGGATCAATAAATCTAGGGGTTTAAAGTCTTGATATGCGTGTTCTAAAATAGTCTAAAAAGACCTTACTTAATCCCACTTAAAATAGGAAAACCCCAAAGTGCCCCTAAAGTAAACCTTAAAAATATCTCCAAGCCACCATCCACGGCCACCCACTTACGGGGTGTGGACTGACCCACGACCCTTACTAGTGGGGCATGGGTTGGTGACTGGAACCTGATTACCACCTACAGATGCACCCTTCAGGGGGCGTGGAACCACCCACGGGGAGTGGGTCCATCTGTTGGTCACTGTTTTCGGCTGTTTAACTAGGGTCCTCCTCAAGGACCCTTGGTTGGTCTTTTGGGGGGTCGTACCTTGACGTTCTAACCCTAAACCCCTAATTATAAGTATGGGAATTTATATCTATGACTCTAACCCTCACGTCAACCTCTAGTTTAACCTACTAAACTATTGGGTTTTACACCTACAGGCCTCGTCGTCATCTGCATGACCATCCGTCGCATCAGTGGCTTTATCGAATACCATCAACGCATTGGCATCCTCATCAACAATATCCTCATCTTCCATTGCTTCATCCGCGGTGGCCTCATCATCATTAAGAGGATCCTGAAACACCGGACTTATCCTACACATATAGGTTGCACTCTCCGTCAGTGGGTAGCGCTCCGCCAAGTTCTTTATGTCATCATCAGTAAATGGGCGGCCCCCGATCCTAAGCTACAAATCTGCCATGCAAAACATGCGAGCCATCCAACTATCATCTCTCGCTTGCCGTTTCTGAGCATATAAGAGAGGTCCATGGGAAGTGTCGAGAACTTTGGCACGAGTGACATCAACGATATTACAGATCAAGTACAGGACCCTAGCAACATTCATATCTAGCTCCTCCTCCTCCTCAATACCTTTAGCCTGTAGAAATTGGGTTATTAACCCCCCATAGCAAAACCCCCACCTCTTGTTGTTACGAAATTTCATCATGTTTTCCCTTAACAATGCCCCAACATTAATGTGAATACCTTTAATCAGCATATACACCAACACTACCCTCTACCTAGTCACATCCAAGGTGTTCTTAGCCGGTAAGAAAACATTACACACAATTTGAAGCCAAACTCTCACCACTTGGTTCAAATTGGAATAGTGGAGAGTGGCATGCCTACCAAGTTCCTTACTACGGTCCCACCTAGCCGTGTACTCTACCCCACAAAAGTATGTCTGATATATCTAAATGGGGCGATTACTTTAGCTTATTATAATCATCTACGTCATAATGGGGAGTACCCAAAAACAAGTTCAACACTCTATAGGTAAAGCGTACATCCTTCCCCCAAATTGGAACAGACTTATTGAACCGAGTTTCAGTAATCTAATTGGAATAAAACTCTCTTACCAAGGTGATATTGCCAACTCCATGCTTTTCAAACATAAAACGCTGCCCCAAATTATTCACAGTATCATAAATCCGCAGAAATTTAGATTGTAAACGTACCTCACTAACACACTCATCACAGAGGTATTTGGCTTCTTTTTGGCATTTGAACCACTCTTTGCCATATTTCTCCCCCTCTTGCTAGCCAATTTTTTGTAACGGAGTCCGGTTACTTGAAGATCCAGCAGCATCTCCCTTCCTAGAATGCTTAAAACCTGCTCCTCCAACCATATTCTTACCCTTAGGTGCAATTAGAACTAAGCAAGAAGAAGAAGAAGAAAGAAAGAAGAAAATAAGTTTATTTTTGAGAGAATGTAACTTGGGGGGGGGGGGTCGGTGGGCAGTGAGGAATTTGGGAATGAAGAAAAATGGCCAATAAAAGAGTTTGAAGAATAAAATAATGGAAGAGGTTGGGTATATATAGAGGACCTGGGAAGAAGAAAGAAGGAAGAAGATGGAAGGTTGTGAGAATTTGAAGAGAAAATCGGTTGTGGTTTAGAGAGAATAGGGAGATGAATGGGTTTAGGGAAATTTAAAGGGTAAAACAATGGGGTAGGTCAGGTTTAATCCGGATTTTGGGCTAGCCCATTTGAAATCTGCGCTCATGTGCGATAGGGGCACCTCGTGCTTTAATTGTGCCTGGAGAGGGGCGATGTAGTGTTAGTCCTGGCGTGGCACGCCACTCAGTGTGCCAGGACACCTACTTTGTAGTTTTCTCCCAGGCGCGACGTGCAGGACAGTATGCCAGCCTACTGTGTTTTTTTTCTTTTTTTTTGTATTACAAACTAAGTTCCAAATAATGGAAATCCTAACTATCTAATACTGAAAATAATGAACTTTACTAGATCCTAGGAATTGAAACTTCGTTATGAAACAAAAACTCAAAATTAGACAAGCTAACTATCTAGTATATCATTTACGGGTTACATCCCGTGGACTGCCTGGTTTAACATCGTGGCTCAACTCAACTTGGATCCTTCATCATTAAGCTCAAGAGCCTCCTGATCAGGATTTGAATCTTCACCAAGGTAATGCTTGACCCTTTGCCCATTTAACAAGAATGACGGGGGCATTTTTACCTTTAATTTCAATTGCACCATGTTGTGTCATCGTCACCACTTTGAAGGGACCACTCTATTTTGACCTTAGTTTTCTAGGAAATAACCTAAGTCTTTTGTTAAAAAGTAGTAGCTTTTATCCCAGAGTGAAAGTGCGAGAAACTATGTGCCACCTTTTCGTCTTTTCTTTGTAGAGCTTGGTATTCTCATACGTATGGATCCTAACATCCTCAAGTTCATGTAATTGATCCACTCCCTTACTACCTGCCAGCTCGGGGTTTACATTCAACTCCTTAATTGCCCAATATGCTTGGTGCTCTAATTTTGGCGGAAGATGACATGCTTTGCCGAACACCATGTGATAGGGAGAAGTCCCTATAGGTGTTTTATATGCAGTTCTATACTCCCATAACGCAATATCCGGATTCTCAGACCAATCCTTTCTTTGCACTTTCTCTGTTTTCTGCAGATTTGCTTCACCTCTCTGTTCGATACTTCCACTTAACCACTTGTTTGAGGATGGTAAACTATAGCAAGTTTAAGCCATATTCCATACTTAGCAAGAAGATTTTTCACTAGATGGTTAATGAAATGCTTACCTCCATCACTTATGATTTCCCTTGAAATGCCAAAACGAGTGAAAATGTGCTTCTTGATGAATTTAATCACCACTCGTCAGTCATTTGAGGGAAGAGCTACCACCTCAGCCCATTTGGACACATAATCAATCGCCACCAGAATATATTGGTTTCTACTAGATGGTGGGAAGGGACCCATGAAGTTAATACCTCAAGCATTAAAAATTTCCACCTCAAGAATGTTACTTAGTGGCATCTCATGTCTTCTTGATATAGTACCCAACCTTTGGCATTGATCACATCCCTTCACATAAGAAAGAGAGTTTTTAAATAAAGAGAGCCAATAGACACCAGATTGTAGTACATTATGCGTCGTGCACTCTCCTCTGTGGTGTCCTCCATATGGGCTGGCATGACAACCTTCGAGTACTTTATTTGCCTCATACTCTGGAATGCATCTTCTTACCACTTGATCCACTCCTTGCTTGAATAAGAATGGTTCATCCCAGATGTAGAACTTAGCATCATCAGTTAGCTTTTCCTTTTGTTGGGTAGTTACATCTAACCACTTTATTACTTCATTTCTCACCACTTCTTTCATCAAGGGATTTAGTCTACATTGATGTTGTGCACTCGGTTTGTGATCCTCCTTCATATAGATTTTGTGCATACACAAAGCTAGACTAATCACATGAATATCTGCCATCAGCCACCCAATAACTTTCTTCATTCTCCTAAAGACTCTCAATGCCGCATCACCCTGTGTTTCACAAAATTCTGCAGAAAGTATTACGGGTAACGTTTCTTTAATACCCAAATATGCATACCTTAGGTGAGCAGGAAGATATTTCAATTCCAATTTAGGTGCTTTTATTAATGAGGGTTTGGGTGGAGGCCTCGATTCGCGATCAAATGACTCTACTCTACTTCTGTGTGATCCCATGATGAGTCCTAGATCTGGACTCATTTGGGGATTTGTTGATACAAATTTAGTGTCCTCAAATCCTTAATTTGTGCCATAAACGGATGTTAAAGCCTTGATTTTCAGGTATATTGATTGAAGAGCGAAGCAAGGACACTAACAGGCAAAAAGGAACAAAACAAACTGAAGAAGTGAAGAAAGGCGAGCCTGAGGATTGCCAAGAGCACTTGGCGTGTCGCCAAGTGGCTACTTCAGCTGCCTAAAGTTCTCGTGTGCCAGCCCTAAGGGAAGACACTAAATCGGTGACAGAAAGGGGCAGTCAGTGAATCGTCGAGCAGTTCCGTGATGCAAAGTGTTATCATCCAAAGTTACAGGACTTGAGGATACTGAGAGGCAATGAAAAAATGTGATAAAAGAGAGCCAAGGGCGGTTTGCCGAGTGGTTCGGCAAACCAGACTTAACTCACCTAATGGCCCTTCGTGGTAAATTTTTGGCGACTATAAATAGAATTTTGAACTATAAATTCACTGGCTTTTAATTTCTTTGAACTCTAGAACAATTTTCCCTTGAGTTTGGAGAAAGTTCTTAGTAGACTTGAAGGTTTTTTGAGAATCAATTTGGAGATTTTGCAACTGGGTTTCGAATTTTCTGCAAATTGCAACATTGTAAAGGCTTAATTACTCTTACCCAATTGATTGCTAATCGATTTGGTAATTGTTTTTTACTCTTTTATGATGTTTGGCTAAAACCCCAATTCTCTGGGTGTGATCATGTGATTATGGCTTGAATTAATTTATGGTTATTGCTAATTTCTAGTTTAAATGTTATATTGAAGTGGGTTTAATAATTAACTGAGGTTTATTTAATGAATTGTAGTTGCAAATGCAGTTCTAATTTTGTGTTCTTAGCTTGCTCGAGAGAGAGCTTTACGAACCAAAGGTTTTGATTAATGGTTTGTAGGTATTGGGCTGATTTGGGTTCAGCTCGAGAGAGTGAATCCTAAACCCAATCCTACCAATCTTGCTCGAGCGAGAAAATGTATTAAGGTTATGGGTTGTTCTTAGTTGTATTTGCTGGTTGATGTTCGAGAGAAATCACTTGAAGCGGAATAATTGTTCGAGAAAAAGCTATTTCAATTATAATCTATCCTACCCACTAATATTTAGCTATTTACTAGTAGTTTCAATTACCCATATATCGAAATTTTCCTATAATAGATCACATCCCGTGAATTTCTCTCCATATTGTTATTTCAAATTGTTTGTAACTGCATTGTAGTGGATAATTGCAAACAAAAACCCCCCACCTGGCATTTAATGTCACCCTTATAATTTGATTTATGTGTTTTTCGATAATTTTTATTCCTATATCTAGTTAGATCACATTCGTACTTCATAATTGAACTTTGAACACGTACCGCTCCATGTGGGATTCAACTCCAACTCACTTGTTGGGTTATATATTTCTTAAGGATTGTTTACCCCTAGAATTGGATGAGGTGTGCTTGAAATGTTATTCATCAAAATGGTGTCGCTGCCGAGGACTCGTGTTGTTTAAAATTCTTTTATTGAAGTTAAATTGTGATTTTTTGTAGTTATAGTTGAATCTTCTTATTTTAGTTTTTGGTTTTGTGTTGCTTGTGTTAACCAAAGGAGGAGATGAGCGTTAACGGAAGTAATGGTAGCCAAGTGGGCCACCAAGATGACAATTGGAATCTCAATAATGTCAATGACCCAAACATCAATGACCTACACCAAGTGTGTGGTATTGGTGCCATTCGTTTACCTCCAGCCGAAAGAAACACTATTTTTCACATCACAAGCACAATGCTTCAGCTCCTGCAATTGAAATGACTATTTAGGTGGCTGGATCATGAGGATTCCAATGAGCATATCAGGAGCTTCGTGGAAATTTGTTGGTTGTTCTCATTTAAGAATATATCACAAGAATCGGTCTGTCTGAGGTTGTTCCGGTTCTCTTTGATGGGTGAAGCTACTAAATGGTTGGCTAAGTTACTGAGTGAGTCTTTCACCTCATGGGATGAGCTGACCACAACATTTCAAGTGTGATTCTTTCTCCCATCGAAGATGATGAATCTAAGGGATTGTATCCAAGGTTTCAAAAGCTTGGAAGATGAACCAATCCATGAGACATGGTTGATATTTAAGAAGCTGGTGTTTCAGTGCCCAACTCATGGACTTCCAGATAATGTGTTGCTGCAATATTTCTATAGAAGCCTTGATTTGGTAAACAAAGGAGTGGCTGATCAACTTTCTCCTAGTGGTATATTGCAGCAGCCCTATGCAATAGTGTCCTAACTCCTTGATTGCATGACCAAGATAAACAGGGCATGGTATACTCGAGAGGACCAAGTCTCTCCTCTTACTTATAAAATGACAAAAGAGAAAATTGAAAAAGATCAAGAGAGAGACCAAACATGGCTAATATGATGACCCAGCTGGATATCATGGCCAAAATGTCATGGGTGCTGGTGCAAGGAGTGTTAATGTTGTGGGTATTAGTGGATTAAACCCCAAGGAAGCAAAATTTGAAGCGTTGTACAATGAGGAAGTGAACTTCCTAGCCAATCAAGGAGGTGGTTATCGGGCAAACTAGCAAAGAGTGGGTTGAAATCAAAGATGGAATAGAGATGAGGGCTAGAGAGATCATGAGAGAGAATGGTGTGAACGTAACGCCACTTGGAAGGAAAGAGAGGGGGAAAGGACAGGTATGCTCCTCCCCATGAGCGTTAAAATCCCAAAATTTTTGAGGGTGGCCGGAAAGAAGATATCTGTCACGCATTCTTAACAAAGTTGAAGGGTCCGACAAAGTGTTAAAATAGATGAAATAGGATTTATCGACTCTTAATCAGACGGTAACCTCTCAATCAGTCTCTATTAAGCAATTAGAGACCCAAATGAGTCAAATTTGTTAACATTTGAATCCAAGGCAACAAGTGGGCTTGCCTAGTGACACAATGGCAAACCCCAAAAATGAAGCTTGATTTGGTATCCTCATCGTGCTACGACGCTAGCTAAGGCACTTCTGGGGTGGTAACCCAAGTTTTAAATGCTTTAAGTTTGATTTTGAATAGCGGGCGTTAATTGTGCAGGTTGGAAAGTGAAGTGTGTTAGAAAAGAAGCAGTTTGGCGAGCCAAAAGTCCAGTCGGTGACTCGCCCGAAGAGGTCGGCGATCCCGACTTGGACGGTCGTTGGACCCACAAAACCTGAGGTGGAAGTCTGTAAAACTCGGTCGGCCAACTACTCATTCGGCGACTCGTCGAACAGGTTGGCAAGTCCTCTTTAGCCTGCCGTTTAGTCCCCCAAATTGACTGAAGATCTTGTAAAACTCGGCGAGGTAAATAACTAATCAACACATCGTTGAGTGGTTCGGCGTGGATGATTTACTCCACCGAAAGGGCGGCAAATTGAAATGTTTAAAAGGCCAAACAGTTTAAATGTTCAAAATCTTTCATATTCTCTCATTTCTAGCCACGTGCACTCTCACACGAACTTTAGATCTTTTGTTTTTTTTCTATTTTACATGCTTTCTGTGTGTCAACTTATGCTCGGATTTGGAATACTTTGCCGCCTAGCTTTTCATATTTACAATTCAGCATACATATTGGTTTTTTGAACCCTGCACTTTAGTTTAGTGGTTAAACTCGAATGAAATCTGTGAATGTGTATTAATATGTGTTGGGGAATTGTTTGAATTGTGCTTTATGTATTGGATTGCCCGTAATTTGTTTGAACTTGTGCCTAAATTCTTAAATAGATGCTTTCCCATGTTTTGTGTGATTAATTTGGTCCTAAATTGTTGGGTTGTGATTATTTTGTGTTGGGTCTAGTTGGGTGAAGTCTAAGTAGCCCCGAGTTGTGCCAAATGACGTAATTTGCCAGATGATGTAGCGTTTGACGCCATTCCTAAGGGCAAAAGTCATCAAATGGTTAATTTTGGCAAAATTGGGGGAAGTCTGAGTACCCCGAAGGCATGGGTCGTTGGGTTAAGTGATGCATGTGTTAATCTTTGTGAGTGTGAGAGTTGTATGTGATTCCGGTACTTTAACATTGTTGAGAAATTTTATGTGAATATGGAATCATCTTTATTGTGAAGGCATTTGACTACCTTTGTTGAGCTTAAACTTGCATTTGAAGCAAGTATTGTGAACTTGAGTATCTTTGGTAATGATGAGTAACAATTTGAATCTTTGAGTGCACATTTGATCATTGCATGAGTAAGTGAAATCTTGTTGTGTTCATTCATGATTGAGTCTTATGCAACACTATTTGAGTTATCCTTTTTGAACTGCTGATCTTGAGTTTTACTTGAGGACAAGCAAATGTTTAAGTTGGGGGTATTGATAATTCCAAGATCGAGACTCATTTGGGGCTTTGTTTATATAGATTTAGTGTCCTCAAATGCTTAATGTGTGCCATAAACTGATGTTGAAGCCTTGATTTTTAGGTATATGGATTGAGGAGCAAAGCAAGGACACTAACAGGAAAAAAGGAACAAAACAAACTGAAGAAGTATACAAAGGCGAATCTGAGGATCGCTAAGAGCACTTGGCGTGTTGCTGAATGGCTACTTTAACCGCCTAAAGTTCTAGTGTGCCAACCCTAAGGGAATAAACCAAGTAGGCGACAGAAAATGGGCAATCGGAGAATCGGCGAGCAGTTCCGCGATGTGAAGAGTGATCACCCAAAGTTAGAGGACTTGAGGAAGTGGAGTGCCAACTGAAAAAGGCGATAGAAGAGAGCAAAGGGCGGTTCACTGGGTTGTTCGGCGAACCCGACTTACCTCTCCTAATGGCCCTTCGTGGCAAAGTTTTGGCGACTATAAATATAATTTTCAACTGTAAATTCAGCAGCTTTTAATTTCTTTTAAATCTAGAATAGTTTTTTCTTAAGTTTGGAGTGAGTTCTTAGTAGACTTGAAGCCTTTTTGAGACTCAATTTCGAAATTTTGTAAGTGTGTTTTCAATTTTCCGCAAATTGGAACATTGTAAAGGCTTAATTACTCTTACCCAGTTGATGGCTAATCGATTTTGTCACCATTTTTACTATTTTATGATGTTTGGTTAAAACCCCAATTCTTGGGGTGTGATCATGTGATTATGGGTTGAATTAATTTATGGGTATTTCTAATTACTAGTTTAAATTTTATATTCAAGTGGGTTTAATCATTAGCTGAGGTTTAATTTATGAATTGTAGTTGCAAATTCAGTTCTAATTTTGTATTCTTAGCTTACTCGAGAGAGAGAGGTTTTTGAACCAAAGCTTTTGATTAATGGTTTGTAGGTATTAGGTTGATTTGGGTTCCGCTCGAGAGAGTGAATCCTAAACCCAAGCCTGCCCATCTTGCTCGAGAGAGAAGATGTATTAAGGTTATAGGTTGTTCTTAATTGCTATGTTTGTTGATGTTCGAGAGAAATCACTTGAAGCGGAATAGTTGTTCGAAGAAAGCTATTTCAATTATAGTCTAGCCTACCCACTAATATTTAGCTATTTACTAGTAGTTTCAATTACCCATATATTGAAATTTGCCTATAATCGATCAGATCTTAAGAATTCATATCCTTATTGTTATTGCAAATTGTTTGTGACTACATTGCATGTAGTTGATAATTGCAAACCAAAACCCCCCATCTGACATTTAATGTCACCCCTATGATTTGTTTTATGTCTTTTTTGATAATTTATATTCCTATATCTAGTTAGATCACATTCGTACTTCTTAATTGAAGTTTGAACACGTATCGCCCTTGTGGGATTCAACCCCTACTCATTTGTTGGGTTATATATTGCTTAACTATTGTTTACACCTAGAATTGGATGAGGTGTGCTTGAAACGTTATTCATCATCCCATGGCTACCAAATTCAAACAAGTCGCTATCTCTTGAGATTTAGTATCTCCATCTACGTCATGTCCCACTAATACACTTTCCAAGGGATCCTCGGGCGCAACGAACTGTGATTCTACTGCGAGATCTACACTGTAATAGCGGATAACTCTTCATAAATAAAAGGCAATTTCAAATCACGATAGACATCAAATACTTCCACCTTATCATCTGCCCTCATAGTCAACTACCCAACTGCTACATCAATCAATGCCCATCCTGTAGCCAAGAACGGACGCCCCAAAATGAATGGAACTTCAGGATCATGCTCAAATTTTAAGACCACAAAGTCCACAGGAAAGATCAATGAACCCACTTGTACCAACACATCCTCTACTACACATTCTGGTCTAGCTATGGACCTATCCGCGAGTTGGAGAATGACAGTGGTTGGTTTAGGACTGCCCAATGCATGTTTCTTATATAATGATGTAGGCATGAGATCAATGATCGCACCCAAATCAAATAACCCACGTGCATGAACACTTTTCCCAATTGTAATTTGCACCATGAAACTACCTGGATCCTTCAACTTCTTGGGTAATCTATTCTGAATTCTAGAGTTGCACTTCTCAGTAAGTGCTACCGTTTCAAATTCCATGAGCCTCCTCTTGTTTGCCACTATCTCCTTCACATACTTGGCATACTTTGGAATTCCCTACAAAATGTAAACTAAAGGTAGGTTAATGTGAATCTCTTTAAGGAGAGAGAGAAACTTACCGAGCATTCGTCTTCATGCTTCTTTCAAAACTTTCATGGAAACGGAGGGTGTGGTTTCATTTGAGGAAGATTCTTGTCAACATTGGAGTTCTTTACCACCTCTTCTTGTTTCTTTTCATTATCCACTACCTCAATATCTCTCTTCTTGAGCTAGTTCCCCTAGTTGTAACCCACTTCGATTACTCATTGCATTCAATTGCTTAGGGTTGGGTTCAGTGTCACCAGGCAAACCTCCTTGAGGACGCAAGTTTAGTGAATTAGCCAGTTGCGCAACCTTTTTTCTAGACTCATTTGGCACATTTGGATATTCCTTATGTTCTCATCCTGCGTATATATCCTAGTGTTTATCTTCATACCTATTCCCGCCATTAGCTTTTGGAGTAACTCTTCATTAGTCATCCCCCCTTTTGGTGCACTCAGATTTACTCCCTGGCTAGGATTTTGATATTACTGCCCCATTCCTTGCGATTGGTATTGGTTAGACCCTTGCGCTTGGATTTGGTTTTGGTTTTGGTTTCTACCTCATGAGAATTTAGGATGGTTCCTTCAACTAGAGTTATAAGTATTGCCAAAAATTTTCTAACCTCCACCTCTTTGAACATTTCCCACATAGTTTACGGAATCCGGATTTGCCTCACAAAGTTCAATTTCATGTGCTCCACTACCACAGACTCTGCACCAACTTGTTGCATAGCATTCACTAGTGCTTGATTTAGTGCAATTTTTTCGAACTGCATAGTTATGTTGTTGTTTATTGCATCTAGTTTTGTGTTTATTGCGGTGCTTGATCCACATCTAAAAATTTCCGCAGCCCTTTGTGTTGTGGTCCTTGGCATTTCCCCTTCATAAACAGGGTTTCCTTCTGAGAGTCTATTCAATAAGTCAAATAGATCCTCATGGGTTTTTGCTAAAGCTTGTCCACCTGTTGCACTATTAAGAAGTACTCGTGCATTATAATCCAAACCCTCAAAGAAAGTGTGAGCAAGTACCTCATAGCTTGGTAATGATGCGAATAAGAATTCAACAATTGTTTGAAATGTTCCCATGCTTGGTACATATCCTCCCCGTGTTTCTTCTTGAAGCTTAATATTTCACTGCTCAACCATGCAATTTTTCCTGTTTAAAAGGATCGACTCAAGAATTTCTTTGCAAAATAATCCCATGTAGTGATGGAGTTTCGTGGCTCTGAATCTAACCACTGCCTGGAGGCTACCAATAACGAGTTTGGAAACAATGTCAACCTCACATAGTCCTATGAAACGCCAGTTGAGATGTTAAGCCAAAGTTAAAAATGCCCAAATCCTTTTAGGTAAACCAAAAAGGATTTGGGCATTTCCCAATTGAATAGCTCGAGCTGCTTTAGCATGACTGGTGTTTCTTACAAAATCAAAACCTTTGTCTCACCTGAATACATACATATTCTTCAATGACACCAACCCCAAGTTCATAAAAATGACGATGGATGTCAACTTTTTCCAACACAAACAGTCAGGTACTGGAGATTATTTTCTGGAGCATATTCATTGACCTTCTCTGTACCATCATCTGATGTTCCAGTTGTCAATTCAATAGAACTTTTAGCTTCTTAATTTTGGATGTCATCACTGGCTGCAACACCTAATTTTGCCGAGGATTTGTCTGCTTCTGAGCCACTTGCCATTCAAATCATTCAAGTCATCATGTTTCGACTTAACAACATGAGGAGTTCTTATTTTTACATACCTCGTTATAACATTCTCATCTTGACGACGATGCAAATCATAAATAGATCCAGTAAATCATAGAAGGATCTGATTATGTTTTTAAAAACTTTTTAATCTATATTAAAACAAATTGAAAATATTTTGAAATACATTATTTTTCATAAAAAAAGAACAACTAAATAATTGAACAAATGAAGTCACATGTTTGCTATTCTGGAGGGCACCAACATTGAATAAATATTGGAAATAAAAATAATAACAAGTAATTAGGAGAATGAAGAGAGGTTACAAGTAGCAGTAGTTTTAATAATTGAGACTCCTCAACTTTTTCATGTATTAACCATTAACAATGAATAGAAAAGTAGTAATTGAAACATTAAAACTTTTTCTAAATAAAGAATATGAAAGGTTAAGAAGCAATGTATGAAAAATATGGAATAACATCTATCTATGTACTTGCCTTTATTATACCCCATTTTAATTCGCATCAAATTGTGTACAACATATTCGTGATTCCTAAATAATAAACTTAGGAGTCACCACCAAATTATTTTAAAAGGTTAACTAAGATACCTAAATACTTAACTAAGCTAATGCTAAATTAAACTCCAATTAACGGCCTACTTAACTTATGTAATTATCAGTAAGGGTTATAATTATCTTAAAGGTAAGGGGTTAAGTATCCTTTCAGAGTCGTTAAACAGGATTACCGATCAAACTTATGTTAGATAATTAAGGTCTTAAAGGTTCAAAAAAGTTTGAAAAATTTATAAGCAAAATAAGTTAATGTTAGAAATATGTCTGATATAATTGCATAAAAATAAGATAGCCAATTGTAAGAAAGACTAGCATTAAGTTGATTTTTTAAAGAAAAATAGAAGTTGTTTTCAAAGATAGAAAATAGCTAATAAAAGTCTTTGTATAAGAAAATAGTACCACTTTTAGAATCATTTTTAGTTTAAGAAAAACAAGTTTACAAGGTTAACTTAATGTGGTGATTGATTCAAAGAAATTAGTTCAACGATCATTTGAAACTAAATCGAATAGTTTTGTGTATTTGAAATATAAAAAGAATTCAATTTTCTAAACAAAACCGATCATTTCCCTTTTTAAGAATAGAAAAGTTAAAGATAGTTAAATCTCATTAACGCTCAAAACTTTTCGAAAGAAAACTTGTTTTATTGAATGAAATTAACCAAGAACCAAAAGAGAATTAATTAGTCTATCTATTTTGATTCCTGAAATCTTCCAAATGGCCCTCTTCTTCATTGTTTAGCTATACCCCTTTTCTGATTCGTTTTTGTTCAAAGCGAGAGATGTGAATCGAAGAGTTATGCGAGTGTCATGTTTTCCAATGACATCGAGTCTTAACACGAGACTCTTCGATTCCGATGCTCATGCAAACAAAAGATAAGAAATAAAAGGTTAGAGAAGACAATTTAATTTATAACAATGTCTTTAAAGTAAGTAACCAATGCTATAAAAGTAAAACCACATTATATTCCCAATAGTACGGAAAAAGTTCAAGATCAATTACAAGGCAATATGCTTTAACACACCCGAAATCATTTACTACTAAAATAAAAAGAAAACCAAGCTGAATACAGACCCTTTGTTTCCCAAAATTTAATCACTGTAGTCCCTAAAAAAATTGTTTCACATGCTTTCAACCTATCGAAACTAAAGCAAAAAAATGGGCAGGCGTGCTAAGTTGAATAAAAGCATAGTCGACTAAGTGATATAAACTAAATTTAAAGGTTCAAAGAGGAATTTTTGTACCATGCTAATCTAAAATCATTCAATGGCCGACACATTAAAGTTTTAAACAAGGAAAGAAACAACCAGAACTAAGGAAAAGCAACAAGTTAAGTCCATGTTTAATTTTCGAATTAGACAAGTAAAAAAGGTCAATCTCTGGAAAAACAGGAACAACCTTAGTTAAATCAACATCTTCTAGTGATAGAGTTGTAAGCATTCTTCCATGAGTGGAAATCCAAAGAGGCACAAACACCATTTCCAGTAAATGAGAAGAGAAGCTAGACATATCTATTAGACAAGTTCAAACTAATGTTGACAAGAATCTGCAACAATGACGGAGAAAAAAGGCGAACAGCCAAGGGTGCGACCACTTTGATATCACACTGATGAAAGCTAACCAAACAGAGAATAATCAAAATGACACAACCGGCACACTCCAAAATTGAGATCAGATGAGCCTTACACCATTCGAACAAAGCAAAACAGAGATTTAACTAGAATCATGTATATAAAATTGAGCTGAAGAATCTAACGACCAAAATATAATATGAAAGGAATTTAGCTAATGCTTGAGGACATATTAGGCATGAGAATCAAAGCAAGATAAAGAAACGAAAGCTGAGCTTAAACAGTTACCAATCTGAATCCATACATTTGGTTAAGGCGATCAAATGAATAACATGATGATCAGTTAGAGGTTCAAATAGAGAAAGAAATAAACCTGAAAAACTCATTTTCAAACCAAACAAACTTTCAATCAAAAGTACTGAAGTCAAAATAGAGAAGAAAATGAGAATGAAGCCGAGGAAATCCAACCGAAAATAGGTTCAAAACATAACGCTTGGAATCGAAATAAAATGTAAATGATGGAGGAGGTATTACCTTCTAAGGAGTAGTGGCTGGAGCTTGGAGGTCTCAAATCTACAACTCCTCCACTGATAGTAAAACGAGACTTATAACTTAAAAACTTATGTAGATGAACGAGAATAGATGGTGCCTTAAGCATCTGTAAAAATGGAGAAAGAGTTTGAAATTTTGCCTGAAGAGAAAAAGGAACAATGGCACCACATAGAACCTAGTATCTAATGATATTAGGTTTATTTGATAGGAGAGTGGGCTGTTGAAATGGGAGAAAATGGGCTATTCAAAGGCTAGATTTCAGAATTTATTTTAAGAAAGATGGGCTGATTAATTTGTGAATATATTAGGTTTTTCCTTTCTATTTTAAAAATTGTTTTTGGGCCTTATAAATTCAAAATATCACTATTACGACTCTACGCTAATTTAGGATAGATACAAAAGTATGGATTTATAGTTAATTACATACGTATAAAAAGTTGAAAAAAGGGACGATAAATTCATTATTTAAGAAAAAGAGGTATAAAAGTGATAATAGTAATTTCGATAATAAAACATATAGTTTACATAGTATTTATAGAAACATGACAATGATAATAACAATAGTAGCGATAAATAGTCGTAGCAGTAAAAGGTAGTTGTGAAAAAGGATAATTTGATACGTTATTAAATTAGAATCTCAAAACAATAAATTAGATGAAAGGAGGGTCAAAATTAGGATCAAAAACCTTAAAAGCACAAACTCCCTAACTTGAATATTAAATTATTATAATACCCCTAACTTAAAACATCAAAGTTAGTATATCGTCAATATTTTATATTATATTACATTTATTTAAATGTTTATATTATAAAATATATTAAAATCATATATACACCTTTTCACATTGAAGGGTTGCGACTTTTTCAAAGAGTTGTGACTTTTTCAAAACACTGTGACTTTTCCAAAAAGTTGTGACTTTTCCGATGAGTTGTGATCTTTTAAAATGGTTGTGACTTTTCAGAAGGGTTGCAACTATTCCAAAGGTTTGTAACTTTTCCAAAGTGTTTGATTTTCCGTAAGGGTTGTCTTTTTTCTAAAGAGTTGTGACTTTTCTAAAGAGTTGTGACTTTTCTGAAGAGTTGTGCCTTTTCAAATAAGGCACAATAAGAACATGTTCATACTTCCTTTGTTCGCTAAAAATAGAGAAGTTCCCTCACATTTTTAAAATACAAGTTTTCTAAGTTTTCTATTTCTATTCTTCTTCTTCTTAAAACACCCAATTTAGTACATATTATATATTTATTTATTATATTATAAAATGTACTAAAAGAAGAAACCATTGCACATTGAAAGATTGTGACTTTTCCAGTGAGTTGTGACTTTTTCTATAACACTCCGCAACTAGAAAGAGCTGGAATTAGAAAGAGTCATTTTAGGAAAGAATGAAACATCTGGAAATTTGACAAAATTAAGTTAAGTATGAGTTTTGGGTCAACATCAAATGACCATAACTACTAGCTCAGGATGAGTTAGGTGTGCTCCAAGATACCATAGGAACGATCTTTGAATTATTTTTCTAACGCCAATGAGTTTGCTCAGTTTCGAGTTCGTATGAGTGAGATATGTTCGTTTGAAGTTGGGATGTCTAAATAAGGAAAGTCAACACCGGATTTTAGAAGGGTATTGTGATCTTTTCACTACCCAATTAAATTATTTCGATTTTGGTAATTACTTAGGGGTCTAAACTGAATTAGATCAGTTTACGCTATACCAAATTACGCAAGGGTTCTTGGAGAAAGAACTCAAGACGAGAAAAGAGGAGAAAAGTCAAGTGTTCTTGTGGAATAGAAGTTGTTACGCCAACGGTTGATCCCTAAAGAGTTATGTGAGTTCACACAACGTTGGGTTCGTTCACCCATGCACCAAACAGGTTTAATTCAGCCTGCATTCTTCCTAAAAAGTTAAAAGGTTGAATGTTCTTGATGTATGTTTCTTGAATTTACTTTCTTTCTTGAAATGGGATGAGATTGAGGAGTTTATTGAGATTATAGAGTCGATTATTAGAGTTGTTTTAGTTAGATTCTTGTGTACATATATTGGTTATCTGAATCTAAAGAGAAATGGAGAAAAGGAATCGAATTTAGGTGAATTAGGGTTAGAAATTGAAGAAGGAAAAAGTCGGGCAAATCTGGTGCCCAAGTTCCTGTCGCGGACTAGATCCATTATTTCACAGAAATTTCTCGCGCGTCGCGGAGATGTCACAGACCGTTCTTAGTCAAAATTCATTTCGCGAACAAATAATTAAATGCATCTCCGCATCTTGGACTAGCTTCTAGGTAGTGATTTCTTGATCGTTTCTCATGTTTAACTATCTAAAAACACACCTAAACAACATGAGATTTTTCCTACCACAAATCTCAATCTTTGAATCCATAAATTCAAATTGAAAGAAAGTGAAGAGCCAAATGAAGAGAAGTTCATAGAGTCTTCCACAAATCTTTTACAAATGTTTTGACTTTGTTTTAGGACTTGAATATTAAGTTGAGTAAAGAGTAAATATTTAAGTTCATTTCTTCAAAAGAGTATACGGGGACTATGTATTCCCAAAGAGTAAAATGTTTTCACGTTTAAACAACAAAGGAAACCGTGATTTCCAAAAGAGCCTTTGACCTATTTTTCAATAAAGAGTAAATGTTTTCACAATTAAGCAAGAGAGGAAACTTTGATTTCCAAGATGAGCCTTTGAGATAAGATTTGAGCAATTATCTCAAACCACAGAAAGAAGTATGTTTTTAAACATAGGAGCTGGTATTATATTTTGGGATTAGTATTGACCACAGATATGGGGAGTGTTCAAACAACTCCCAGCCCCCATAAACCATGTAGCCATCATGGGTAGAAAATGGTCATTCCTTTTAGATAATTCCTTAGTGATTTTTAGCATAGACTAGTGGATCCACTTAGTAGTCAAGTTATATACCCTCGGCAAGGTATAGGACAGCCTTGGCAGCGTGAAGAGAAATGTTGTATCATCACAATAGCTCTTGCGTGATGGTTGTCTATTAGAGAAAATCCCACATCAGTAATAATTTGTATTTTTATATATATTTCAGAGTTTATATTGTATCTTTGCATATGTACAGAGTTACTATTGTATTTCTAAATACACAGAGTTGATATCCATGTTTTAAAGATTTTCTTGATAATGCACTTATTTACATTGCTTTATATTGAAATGAGTTCAGTTCAGTGGAGTTGAGTTAAGTCGAGGTTTGTTCTTTCAATTGCTTTCAAGATTATGTCTTGTTTTAGTTTTCCCTTCGCATACTCGTACATTCAATGTACTGATGCCATTTGGCCTGCATATTTTAATGATGTTGATACAGGTAACCAGGATCAACATCCAGTGCATCGTTGATCCTAGTTGATATCTAGAGTTTGTTGGTGAGCCTCCTTGCTTTCGGAGGACCCCTTTTTATTGCTTTTCAGTATCTAGTTCATTAGGATGTCATGAGTCTTGTCTGGACAGTCATCTCAGTTATTAGAGGCTTCATGGATAAATAGTAGTTGATGTTAGTTCTTGAGTCCGTCCATTCTTGTTTTGATGATTGAGACTTGAGTACCATTTTGGCTAGTGAATGTTCTTTATACTTTCTAAGTTATCTATTCAGCATTTCAGTTTACTTTTTAAAGAATTTTTATCATGAGTAAGTCTTCCGCTAAGAGTTAAGCTAGGCCAAGGGTTCGCTTGGGGGCCAACAATGGTTTTCGAGTGCCAGTCCCGCCCAAGGTGTAGGATCAGGGTGTGACATTTTCCGATGGGCTATTACATTTTCAAAGAGTTGTGACTTTTTCGAAGTATTGTGAAATTTTCAGAGAGTTGTGAATTTTCAGAAGGGTTGTGACTTTTCAAATAAGGAACATTAAACATTTGTTTTTACTAACCCTTTGTTGGCTATAAAGAGAGGGATTCTCTCACATTTTTAAACCACAAATTTTCCTAAGTTTTATATTATTTTTCTTCTTGACACCCAATTTAGTATATATTATATATTTCATACTACTTTTTTTTAAGCAACTTTATGGACCATTGATCCGATTTATTTATTATCTCAAAGAAGCTGGATAAGTACTAATACCAAAAGTCATAGCTCAAATCCTACAAAATGTTCCATACTATATTTATTTATATTATAAAATATTATAAAAGAAAATATCTATTCACATTGAAAGATTGTGACTTTACCAATGGGTTGTGAATTTTTCAATGAGTTGTCACATTTCAGAAGAATTTTTACAGGTTTTCCTTTTACATTCTTTGGACTAAAAATTCCAAATATAAAACTCTTCTTATATTAAACCCACTTCACAAGTATTAACATAAATGCATGAATCCCATTCCAAAACAAAGTAGGAAATAGGGATACAATAAATATAAGTACTTGAAAGAAGTGTAATCAACTTATTTTACGTTGACTTCTGCTGCTCTTATTTCTTTTAAGAACTCAAAGAAGTGTCATCATAATTATGGAGGGTGGAATTAACATTACTAAGTTGAGTGGTTGTGATTCGGTGGATACGCTCTTAAGGTCAGACAGTCAAAATTAGAGAAATCCACCAAATAATAATGTAAATAGGGTTGATCTCATTGAATGGATTTGTATGATCTTCTCTAGTCATGATATCTTGATGAGCAATATATGACTCTCATGTTGTTGTGTCTAAAGATGGAGTAGATAATCAAATGGAAACTCAAGATATTTGTGCCATATGTCACATGGAATTTGAACATGAAGAGACTGCTGGGAAACTTGGATGCGGACATGAATATCACACAGGATGCATCAAGTGATGGTTGCTGAGGAAAGAAATTGTCCCATGTATCGAGATTTAATTATGCCCTTCACATCTACAAATATTTCTATTACATAGCTTGTAGAGATTATTTTATTTTAAAATCCTGATGTACTAATTCAATGTTTTCTTTTTCCTAGTTTTGCTAGATCGATACTTATTTGTATACGTATATTTGAAAATTCATCTCTTTAAACTTAGTAAAACAAGTTGTTGTTAAATTGTTAATGTGGCACACTAATACATATTCGAAACATTCAATAACAATTTGTTTTCGGTTGTAAATATTATTGAGAGACAACAAATTATATTTCCTCTCCTTCTCCAACTAATACTCCAATTTCTTTTAAACATTTTGTTTTTGTCAAATGAAATAAAGATATAAAATTTATTTTACAGTATTTCCTTTTACTTTCATTGGACTCATTTTTCCAAAAATAAAAGGCTTATAATATTAGGTCCATTTAGCAAGTAATACCTATTATCTCCTGCATTCAAATTAGCAAACCAGAAATAAGAAAAGATGAATAGAAAAAGAAAAGAACTGTCTGACTCCACATAACCCTCTTTGTGTCCCTAAGAAATTTAATCACCTAAAATACCCAAGGTTGTAGATTAAATCCTCCCAAGATAAAATGGATTAACCATTAAAGAAGTAGTGGTACCTCAATCTAAGATAATTTTAATGAACTTAAAAAGGCAACAACAAAATCACACATAGAGACAATCGATCAATTTTTCATGTAAGAAATGTATGCAGAAAAAGGGAAGAATTCGATGTAGAAAAATGAAAGAAAGCCTCTATATTTATAGCCAAAGAAGGGTCATATAAAAAGGTGTGAATTGTCCTTATCGTAAAGGTCACAATTCCTTCGAAAAGAGACAAACTTTAAGAAAGGTCATAACCCTTTGGAAAAGGCACAATCTTTCGATAGTCACAACCCTTCAAAAAAGACACAATCTTTCGTAAAGTTCAGAATCCTTTGTAAAAGTTATAACCCTTCAAGAGAGTCACAACCTTCACTTCCTATTCACACATTAAAAACTAACAATCCCCCACATGAATGTAAATGTCTATTGTTAAAAACATATGCATGAAAAACTTTGTGACTCATAAGTAAAGATTAATTTCATCTGGATAAGTAGGTTTCCCTTTGAACTTCTCATGGTGAACATATATCACATATACTCGGTTAATCGATATATTTGATATCTTTGAACCGTCGATCTTCGGCGTATAACTAGATAATATAAGTCACACAATCCATCCTTTAATTATTTTTGGTTCTCATTATTTTGTTCGTTTCAGCCATGAACACGTCTTGGTTTATAAGTACATAAAGAAATGGCCTTACAAGATTCTCCTTGAAGTGGCTTACACTTCACAGTTACATTAGTGATTTCTAATTGTGTTATCCCATAGATACACCATTTGATATACCCTGTATCAAACTTAGTAACCATTAAAAAGTCGCATGGTCTTTATCCTTGTTGCTAAACATTGTCTTATTATGAGAATGTACCATAAAAATAATTTTTGACAATGTTGAACCATCATCAATAACATTGTTTGATCTCCTTGAACCTAGAACCTAGGATCTTCAGTCTTCTGGGTAGAGTTACGGCCATGATGACTTGTCCTCTGCCATAGTCCTATTCCCTTTGATAATCTATCAACTCCCTCTCAAGTTAGATCTTTTGTTAGTGGATCTATCACATTATCCTTTGGCTTTACATAATCAATTATGATAATTCCAATAGTGAGTAGTTCTCTAACAATATTATGTCAACATCATATATGACGAGACTTTTCTTTATAAATCTTGCTCCATACACTACGTGCAAGCTTAACTCCCACAGTCTATGCATACAGGTGATAAATGTTTGGGCCTAAAAAATCTTTCATCAAATTACAGAGTCATTCAACTACTTCACCAGCCTTATCTAGAGTGATAAAATCATATTTCATAGTAAAGAGAGTGCTACATGTCTATTTGGAATATTTCAAAGAGTCTGCTCCTCTACCAAGAGTAAATACATGTCCACTCATGGATTTTACTTAATTTGACCTGGTGATTGAATTTTCATAACTATATTCTTCAAATAGTGTTGAATATTAGTTATAGTGCAAAGAATAATTTTTAAGTATGTTTTAAATTGTAATGACCCTCCATGTCATTTTTTTCATTTTCCGATCTTTTCACAATTTAGAGCTTTCCTCTAGTGACCACAAGTCATTTATGAATTTCTGGGTTTGATAGTTTTGTCGCCAGATCGTTCATTTAGATTTTGTGTAAGTTTTTGTATTTTTGAGCCTCTAAACCTTGAACAATTGACTTCAGTCAAAAGTTCATGGAGATGGTCTCAGAATGCAATTCTAACAGTTTTATCATCTTTAGAAGGGAAATTTTAGGTTAGGGGCATTTTTGGTTCGATCCCCGTGCCTTTATGTTTGATTTTCAGTCGTTAGGCATTTAAGTTTGAAGGTTAAATTGAGGATTAACTTTGGTCAACATTCTTCATAAACGTGCTCAAATGAAAATTCTGTCAGCACAGTTAGCTCTTAAATTTTGAGTTTTGTCAGGATTAATCTCTTGTGTGGTTCCCTAGGCTTTCGGTCTCATTTTGAGCTTTCATGCATTTTTTAGCTCAAAATACAATTTGGGTGTGGGACCCACTTTTCACCAAATTGACCGCGCATTGAAGTTTTGATGGGTTTACTAAGTTTTGAATGTTGAATTTAGTAGGATAGCATATCAGTTTTATTTTTATCGGGTCCCGAACGGATTCTGAGGGTCCATTAAGGGACATTGAAAGTAGAAAAATCTGTTGTTGCTGGTGCAGACCTTTAGCGACCAGAATTCTGTCATTTAGCGACCCGAATCGTTGCTATTTAAGTAGCGAAATTTCAGCTTCAGCCCTCATTTTAAAACTTTGATATCTCCTAGGAAGCTTTGATTGAAGTGATTCTAAGTCCACTATGACCATGAAGGTTGTGGCTACGTGGTGTAGTGATCATAATGTGTGGTTGAACCTTCGTTTTGAGGTAAATTTGAGCATGAAGTTGCTACCATAGGTTGGTTTTGTTATTTATTTTGCATATGGTGGTTTTTGTTGTTCTGGACATGGGATTGAGCACCGTTTTCGGGCACAAGCTTGCTTAATCGATTGGAACCTGAAGGTAATTTTTTTAGTTATAAACTCAAAAGTTTTATATGTTTCTATGTATTTCTATGTGTTTCTGCATATTGGAAATAACCAGTAACATCCCTCTTCATAAAAGTAAAAACCAATTTAACCTAGGACTAGAAACCCCTCTAACTAACAAATTCTAATTAAACATAAATAAGTAAATATCAAAAATAACAAATCTTAATCAACTTAGTATTCCTACTCCAATTTTGAATTATTATTTTCAACATTCTCCGTATTTTAAAGTTTTATACTCTTGCCTTTTTCTTCTTGTTATTTTTGTTGTATTTGAATATTCCTCATCAATCTTAAATTGTTGGAGTATTGCTCTTCAATCTTTCAATTGTTGGAGTACTTCTCTACAATTTTTCAAGAAGTACTTCTCTTCACTTTTCATGTTTTTGGGTTGTGTTGGAGCACTTTCTTTGAAACTCGCGGTATTATTTTCTTAGTTGTGTTTGAGCACTTCTCTCCAACTTCCAAGTGTTGGAGCACTTTCTCTCCAACTCACGATATTTTTTCTCTTGGTTGTGTTTGAGCACTTCTCTCCAATTTCCAAAGTTGATGCCTTTCCAACCAACGCCTTTTTTTTTGTTCTTAGTGTTGGACCACTCTCATTGATGCCCGCCCTTCCCATCAACTCCTTTTTTGTGTTTTTTTTATTTTTTTTTTGTATTGGAGCACACTCTCTCTCCAACTCTCATTGATGACCTTCACATCAACTCCTTTTCTTTTTGTGTTTTATTTTGTTTTTGGTGTTGGAGAAATCTCTGTACAACTCTCACTGATGCCCTTCCCACCAAATTTTTTTTTTTTACTTTCTCTAACATTTAATTTAGAGAAGAGTTTCTTCTTCTTGTGCTTGGTTGCACTTCTTTAAATCTGCTATATTTTTATCAGTATTTCTTCTTGGCATGTTTTTCATGCATTTATCATTCTTCTAGCCTTTTTCAGCATGATTATTGGTCAGATGGGCGTCATATATAGGTCATAGCATCTCGCCGGCTGCAAAAACTCTTAGATCTTCAACTATAATGTAGAAGCTCTGATACCAATTTGAAGAATTCTTTTTATTTATAAACTCAAAAGTTCTATATGTTTCTGTATATTTATGTGTTTTCTGTTGTAACAACCCGAACCGTAGTTATTTAGGAAAGAAAAAATGTTGGGAAAAACTAAACCAATCATCCCACCAGAGCGGGCCAGATACCGCTAGGGTGGCGGCGATCCAGCACGATAGTTCGAGCCATAGCGGGATGGATGGGACGAAACATAAATGACGTGAAGTCTTATTTTGTCCTTTTTCCAAAAACACCAAAAAGAGGCGAGGATCACCCCAGAAACCCTCAAAAGGATGCTCTAGGCTTGGGAAGTAAGGAGAAGGAGATTTCTAGCATAAAGATGTTGATAGCTTGTAGACTTCCGGTCAAAATCCACCATCTCATCATCCGGAAGCCAGGATTGGGGCTACGATCCCTCTACGACTGCTTGGTGCCATGGTAGGCTAGGTTTATTAATTCTGTAGTTGTAAATCCGTGGTTCACTACATAGTATATTATTAATTAATGGTAGAATTCATGCGTAGACGTTCATCCATCGGAAAAGGGATTGTTTTATTGGCACTCCTAGTTGTTACATAAGATGTGAACAGTAGGGGGAAGCAAATTCTATGAACTATGGAAAGGTGACGGTTTGATTTCTATTTGTCTGATATATGTCGGTAATTGCTTCGTTGCATGCATACACATACGAGATTAGAGATTTATGAATCAAACCTAATGGAATGACTAAGTATGAACAATTACATGCCATGAATCTGATAATGGAATGCATGATTGTGTGAACTGTTCAATATGGGTGTGATTGATTGTGATTGTGTTGATTGGGTCAAATGTCACATGACACATATATTGGATCGGGTATCACGTACCGACACACTAACATATATTGGATCTTATGTCACGTACTGACACATATACATACATTGGATAGGGTGTCACGTACTGACACATATACATATATTGGATCGGGTGTCATGTACTGACACACTAACAATTTGGGTGTGGGTTCCTGAGAGGAATTGTTAATGTTACATTCATTGTACTAACATTTCTACTTGTTATTGAGAATGTGGAATTGTACATAGCTCCTGAATTGATCATTAGATTGTGCGTTCTATATACATACGTGAGATTCATGTATCGTAAGGTGATTGGGTATATCTCGATAACTGGGAAATAATTATGAATGGTCATGCAAATTTGGTAGGTTATAGGGTAGATGGGGACTAAGGGTCCAGGTGTTGCTATGGGTTACTTAGAAGGTTGTCCGTATTCTTGAAAGTGGAGAATTAGAGTGGTGTTCGTGTCGTAAAAGTAAGGTAGCTCGATCTTACCTTGGAAGGGGATTCGTATAGAAATGATTAGTGAGTCTTGATAGAATGTACCATGGGGTCAAGGGTTGAGTAGTGATGTGGAAGAAATAAGGGGTATGTCATGGGTGGTTGGCCGGGTTGGTAGTGATTAGATCCGAACTCCTCTGAGAGTTAGAATGGTTAGGATATGATCAAGAATGGAGTGATTAAGGGATTAGAGTCAAGAGTAGTAGTGTATTTTAAAGTATTTTGGCAAAACGGTAAGGGCAAAAAGATATAAAGGTTGAGGAATGAACGGTCTTATTTCATGTTTCTTGCAGGTTGATTTTCATATATTATGCGGTGGGTATCGGGTTGACCGATGATGCCTACCAATACGTGTGGTTGTAGTGATACTTCTCTTGATATGCCTTTTGGCATAGTCTGGTTGCAGGGTCAATAATGTTTCATAGGTGAAGACGAGGACAATCTCCAACTGCTTCTATCTTTTTTTCTATGTGGGTGGGAGTTGTGTGATTTATTATTGTGTTATACCATGTAATCTTGGACGCTTTTGTACCTATTTAGACTAGATCCCTGGGAAAGTTAATTTTTTAACAAGTTAACTTGAGTCGTTTTAATAACTCTTTATTTGATGAAATCTCCATGAATTTTATTTTATCTTTTATTTTCTTAATCTTCCACATGTCTTAATTATTTTGGGAATCGATGGTTCTCCTACGTATGTCTTAGAGTAGGTACCCGCATGGCTCGGTGATTGGGTCGTGACAAATTGGTATCAGAGCCCAAGTTACCGGTCTCCTAATACAAGAGAAAATATGGACTAGACTCCTGTAGATTTGTGTGTTGACATCCAAATCTAATCTTCAGGAAGCTATGAATCATTCTAGGAAGTTTCCCTCTCTTTTCTCCTTTCGTGCGAGTGTCGCTTATGGTATTAGTTGAGTCCAATTGTTATCTCAACAAAGTGAACTGCATGCCATAGTCACGGGTGAAGGGGACGTAACCAAGTTAAATTGGAACTAAGAAGGTTCCAATTGTTATCTAGTCTTAGAGGCAGTATAAATGCATGGATAATTAGTAATGGTCATCTTTGGAACGAACTAACTAATACTTTGGACTTGTCTGTGAGTCGTGGCTTGATATTGTGAATGTGTGCTTCTTATTGTCTGAATTAATTGTTTCTGTGAAAGGTATAATTGCTTGGGTTCTATGATATGAGTATGTGCACAGTATTACTTGTCTGGACTTTGATGTATGCAAAATGCTTGCCTAAAGGTTCGAAATTGTGCGAGTGGTAATTGCTTGAGTTTTGTGAACTTGTTGTCGGAAGAGAGTCGTCATTGAGTTCAATGCAAGGGTATAGATAAACTACGATGTGATTCGTAAACGAAATCTGGATGTTTGTTGCGACTAAATATAACGATGTGAGTATATGGGCATATCCTGGGGTAGTGCGAGTCTCTTGTGTTGAATTAATGTGAAGGGATTATGGAGTGCGTAACGTGGGGTTGACTCAGGGTAGACAATGACTTCCTAGCTAAGAGGATTATCCTAAATGCTTAGTTATAGCCGGGGAATCAAGGCATAATTTCAGAAACGGGAAGAACCCCATGAAAAAATGTTGACCTGGGGTACTGTTTCCATCTGAGCAGTTGGGGCAGGATTACTACTGCCAGGGCGAGACCGCTAGAACGGGATTTCTACCTGCATAGCGGGACAGGGTGAGACAGAAACTCAGCCCTGTCTCCCTTATTTTCCCTAGTCACACGTATGGACCCCGAATCGTACATGGGCTAATCCATGAAGTTCTAACCTTACTCGGCAATAGAACATAAGTTATAATCCTTAGTAATTAATTAGTAGCTATGAAAAACAGCAAAATCAAGCATCCATGTGCTTACAAAAAGTAAGGAAAAACAAAAGAGAAAATGAAATATTGTTCATTACATGCCAATAAGGGTGAAAACCATATCAATGTCCCTGGTTGCGGGAAGTATCAATGTCCAAGTCTAGGTCCTCCAAGGGTATCATGGCACATCAGACCTCATTCAACCAAGGGAACTCTGCATAGTCTCTCGGCTCGAGTCGGGGGATCTCCCTATGGGGGCAACACAACAAAAGATGGCCTTCATCGTCTTCCACATTCGGGCCATCATACGATCCATCTCTATAATGTTCTTTCTCTCATGGCGCAACAGGCGGTAGAGCATCTCGACGTCAAGAGTAGTGGCGGGCGGAACTGAAGTGGTGCTAGTATAAGAGTGTCCCAATATCCTCCGTGGCCGCCATGTCCTCCTACACCCGAACACCTAATAGTGGAGACTGGGATTGGGTAGGGAGCGTGTCGTCGCCCGCATCGTCTTCCATTCCTTCATTATCCGCCTAAGCAGCCGCCTGACTCCTACCGGTCCTGTCAGTCTTCCTCCTCTTACTCCCGGAGGTGGAAACCTGCCTAATAAAAAAAGGGTGAAATATGGGATACTTGGGAAGTACTTCATCGCTGTCCAAGAGTGGAACCCCCACCCACTTGAGCATCGCTGTCACCAGTCTAGGAAAGAAGAATGCCTCCTTATTGCCTCAGAAGAACACCTTTCATTCTGAGATGATCTGCGCCCCCACGTTGATTCAAATCCCATGTATAACACACGCCACCACTAGAGCTCGGGGGAAGGTCACAGCGGTACGGTTGCCCGACGGGTGGATCCTCCTCGTAACCAAGTCTACCCACCTCTTAACATTTGATGACTAGTTGGTGTTGGTGATGCCCTCCGTAGTAGCCCAGTAAACTCGGTCCTGGCACGTAGGTTGCACGACTGTATCCTTCAACCAGCCCAAGTCCATCTCTCTCAGCTTGGTCTCGAACTCCATGTGGGGGACCTCTGGGACCTCGAGCACTTCATTTATGAATTAATTGTTAAGGGGGCTGTCAACTGCCCATATACAGATGGTAAGGTGAGGGTCGTCCTAGTGAATGGTAGGTAGGATGGCATAGAACTTCCTCACCCAGTTGGAGCGCGCAACAGGGGCAGTCTCTGTCAGTAGGGCCCATCCGAACTCCATCAGACGGGCATAAAGGTGGGCCCATTCTCCTCTAGACCGAACAAGTGAAAACCCCTCTCGCAACAGAACTTATTATTTCGGTGATCATGGTGTATCTCCCGACTTTCGACATTGGGAAACTGGACAAAGGGTAGATGTTCATCGTTAAATGGAGCCATAGTAAATAAGCTTGCAAAATTTAAGAACTGAACACGTTAGAACTCCGTGGGATAAGGCAAGATTGGCTAAGAAAGAGAAATTTTCTAATATAAGTGGCAACGGGCCACTTCCCCACTAAATCCCGCCACAATGGCCTAAATCCCGCCACAACGAGATGGAGGCCCTTGGAGCGGCCTTCATCTAGGACGTACCTTAGGCGCGATCATGGAGCCCCTTCATACTTAAAACCTAGTTTTTAACAGAATTTCAATAGATCAAAGTCTATAAAGTATCCTAGTACATAAACATGTTGTTATGCCATCAAAATAACCCCTAAATGGCTCTGAATCCGAGTTTTGCACAAAGAAAACCATTCAATTTCCTCCCACCCATTTGGTATTGTTTCAACCATACATTTGGTACTGTTTCAACCATATTTTAGTGAAATCCTTACGCTAAAAATGTCATGGAGATGTTGCTAACATAAAGGAACTGTCCATGCTACGTCTGACTAGCAAATCAAGCAACCCATGTTTAAAAAACTCAAATAGCTAGCCCAAGGCCCTTCTAATCAATTGTTTAACATCATCCAATCACAATTCAATAAGTATTGAGGTAAATTGCATAAGGAATGAGACTATTACGAGGAAACTGATGTTCGAAGCGAAGTGATTCAGAGGGTTTCGAGATTTTTGAATGAGAAAAGGAAGGAAATGCGGAAACCATTCTCCTTCCCCGCCTTTACTATTTCTGATCTCCCCTTACAACGGGAGGTTCCTCACCACAGCAGCCTTGCCTCAGCGAGAAGACTGTCGCTCTGGCTAGGTCAGGATGTGCAGTGGAACATATCTCATATCTCCATGTGTTGCCCCATTTTCCTAACCGATCCCTTGAGTACTGAACCTTTCGTGCTTAAAAATTTTAAATTCACCATCCTTTGTGATCCCGTTAGTTTAGAAGTATTCCAAAAGGGACTCGTGTCTATCTCTTCATTGGTCGTTCAGGGACAAAAGAGAGCTAAATTGGTATCTACTATAACGACCCGAATCATCTTTGTGTAGGAAAGGTAAAACGTCGGGCAAAAACTGGACCCATCATCCCACCAAAGATGGCCAAATGCCGCTAGGGCGGCAATGCTCTAGCGGGATAGTTCACGCTAGAGTGGGATAGATGGGACAAAACTTAAATAACGCGAAGTCTTATTTTCTCCTTTTTTCAAAAACACCAAAAAGAGGCGAGGATCACCCCAGAAACTCTCAAAAGGATGCTCTAGGCATGGGAAGGAAGGATAAGGAGATTTCTAGCATAAGAATGTCGATAGCTAGCAGATTTCCAGTCAAAATCCACCGTCTCGTCGTTCAGAAGCTAGGATGGGGACTACAATCCCTCTACGACTGCTTGTCCTCCGGGTAGAATTCATGCATATGCCTCTGTGCATGGGAAAAAGGGATGGTTGTATTGATACTTCTAATTGGTACATAAGATCTGAACCGTAGAGGGAAGCCTAGTCCTGTGAACTAGGGAAAGGGGATGGTTTCAGTTCTATTTGTGTGATATATGTTGGTAATTGCTTCATTGAATGCATAAACGTACGGGACTAGAGATTTATAAATCAAACCTAATAGTATGACTAAGTATGAGCAAATAAATGCCATGAATATGATAATGGAATGTGTGATTGTATGAACTTTTCAGTATAGGTGTAATTGTGATTGTTTTGATTGGATCCGGTGTCACATTCCTAACACATATGTTGGATTGGGTGTCACGTACCGACACACTAACATATGGATCAGGTGTCACATACCGACACATATACAAATGTTAGATCGGTTGTCACGTACCGACATATATACATATATTAGATCAGGTGTCACGTACCAACACATATACATATATTCGATCGGGTGTCATGAACCATCACACTAACAGTTTAGGTGCGGGTTCCCTAAGAGGAGCACTTGTGATTGTTACATTCATTGTAATGTCGTATCTACTTGTTATTGAGAATTTGGAATTGTACATTGCTCCTAAAATGATAATTGGATTGTGCGTTCTATATACATATGTGAGTTTACACTATTGGAAGGTGATTGGGTATATCTCGGTTACTAGGAATTAATTATGAATGGTCAGGCCAATTCGATAGGTTGTAGGGTAGATGGGGACTGAGGGTCTAGGTATTGCTATGGGTTACTTAGAAGGGTTGTCTGTGTTGTTGAAAGTTGAAAAGTAGGGTGGAGTTCGTGTCGTAAATGTTAAGTAGCTCGATCTTACCTTGGAAGGGGATTTGTTTTGAAATGCTTAGTGAGTCTTTATACAATGTACCATGGGATCAAGGGTTGAGCAGTGATGTGGAAGAAGTAAGGGGTATGTCATGGGTGGTTGGCTGGGTTGGTAACGGTTACATCCGGAACTCCTCTGAGAGTTAGAATTGTTATGCTCTGATAAAAAATGGAGTGATTAAGGGATTAGAGTCAAGGTTACTAGTGTATTTTAAAGTATTTCAGAAAAATGGTAAGGGCAGGAAGATATAAAGGTGGAGGAATGAACGGTCTTATTTCATTTTTCCTGCTGGTTGATTTTTATATATTATGCGATGGGTATCAGGTTGACCGATGATGCATACCAGTATGTGTGGTTGTACTTATACTACTCTTGCTATGCCTTTTGGCATAGTTTGGGTGTAGTGTTCATGATGTTTCATAGGTGAAGACGAGGACAATCTCCAACAACTTCTATCTTTCCTTCCAGATGGTAGGAGTTGTGTCATTTATTATTTTGTTATACTATGTAATCTTAGACACTCTTGTACATCTTTAGACTAGATCCCTAGGAAAGTTAATTACTTTTACAAGTTAACTTGATTAGATTTAAAAAATCTTTATTTTATGAAATCTCCATTAATTTACTTTTATCTTTAGTTTTCTTAATGTTTCGCATATCTTATCTGTTTTTGGAATCTAGGGTTCTCCTACTTAGGTTTCAGAGTAGGTGCCCACACGGCCCTGTGGATTGGGTCGTGGCATCTGTATATTGAATATAACTTGTAACATCCCTATTTATAAAAGTAACCAAATTAAACTAGGACCAGGAATCACTCTAACTAACAAATCCTAATTAAACATAAATAAGTACATACTATAAATAAAAAATCTAAATCGACTTAGGATTCGTACTCCAACTTTCAATTATTATTTCCAATATGACCTTTTGACAGAGACAATTTTGGAATTCCCGGTGGGGGTCCCACATCATGTTTTGACTCAATTATGGGTCCATTTAAAATTATGGCAATTTTAGTGTCAAAATGTCCATAGTAACATTGTGATTGATAATTTGATAGTTTGGCGGTGTTCGAAGTTCTTTCAGATGTGGATAGCTCATGTCTGGTTGATTGGGAGTGCTCGTGTTCAGCTTTGAGGTAGTTACTCTTTGCTTTGGTGAGGACCAGTTGGATCCCAGGTTATTAGTCTTTGCTTTGGTATTGTGGTTTCATTGGCTATATCATTATTTGATTTAGAGTGCCTGGTTTAAATGTTGTAGATGGCATGCATTGCATTGTTTGCTCATTCTCACAGATTTTATGGTACAATATCGACCATGCATTGGCATATTTATCATTTATTATGAGATACTAGCTTACTCAATTTTATTCTAAATTAGTTTTAATGGGAGTCGTACCACTTGGAAAACTTGACTTATTGATTTTTTAGATTACGAGGCATCAAGGACGTGCTCCTTTTTATACTTGAGATATTAGAGGCATCTGGGATGTGCTCAGTTTTTTATTGACTAATTGGTACGTCGACGCCCTTTCATGCATGCTTTTGGTCTTGTTAGGGCCCCTATGAGTTTATTGACTGGGTAGGCAGCCCCATTTTTGGTTATTCATGGTTTTATGTCGTTTCTTCAAGCTCGAGGCAGATGCTCATCGTTAGAGGCCGTTTTTTCCAGTTTGAGGTTCATGTTGATCGTTCAAGGCCGTTATATCCAGTCTGAGGCTGATGCTTTTCTATTCTAGGTCATTACCTCTGGTTAGAGGTCTGGATGGTTAGTCATGGTTCTATTACTCACCCTATATTCATATGCATTTCCTATCTGCAGTATACTTGATTGTTGTTTGTACCTTACGGTTTATGGGGGCTGGTTGTGTTTGTTTTCTGTTTGTACCTTCCAAGATTATGGGGTCTAGTTAGGTTATTGTTTGACTATATTTTGTTCTCTACTATTGTTTTATTGTTACCTAGTAGATTTTTACTTTAGCATTGTGGTTGTGGGTCCTCTTGACACTGGGTAGTTGACTTGGTATCTTAGTTTCTTACAATTAGGTTGTTGGCTTGTAATGCATGAGCGTTCTTGACTTGACTTTTTACCCCTTGTTTCCTATTTCTAATCTTTATTTCCTAGATACCTTAGTATCTCTTGTTTAGGTTTTTGTTCTATGCTTTTCTTATTACTTGTTAGTTATACTTGTGCTATCATAGAGCTCAGTCGTTCGTTGCCTTCTGAGAACCTATTTTGGTACTCATACTACACTTATGCCCCTGCAGATTATAATTGAGTTATTGCCGTTGATTTGGAGTCGTGTGGAACAACTTGGGATTTTTTAGATTTAGGTAAGCTTCTAGCTTCTGGAGCTACCGGTTTCCATCTATTTTTGCTACGCTTAGTCTTTATATTGTATTCAGAAACATCCTATACTTGTCTTGTAATTGTGAAAGCCTTGTATTCCTATTTCAGATTAGATGCCCAAGTACTAACTGATGCCCACTCTTTGGATGGTTCCTATATTTTTTATTCGATTTGATTATCCTTTCTTCGCTTAATATAAGCTCTTTTCTTTTTATTATTGTCTTCCGCTTGGTAGCTCATTGCTTATGGCTCCAGGCTAAGGGTTAGGCTTACCTACTTGAGGGATGTAGTGGGTGCCATCGTGACTTAAAAAATTGGATCGCGATAGTTTGGTAATAGAGCTCTACGTTAATATGCATAGTTGGTATGGGAGTAAATACCTAGTAGATTCTTCCGGATAGGCGGGGAGGCGTCTGTATTTTATCTTTGGGAGGCTATAGGGAATTTAAAAAATAAAATTGACTCTTATCGAGTATTTTTGCTTTGAGTATCCTCTAAAACTACTTCTTAGGAATCTACTCTCTCCTTGGTGGATAGCACGAAGAATTTGATGGACACTGGTGGAACATCAACACATTCAATTAGAGTTTCAGCACATGATCGAGCTAGGAGGCTTTAGCCGGGCGTGGACCTTGAAATCAGAGGCATTCCTCAAAATTTAGAGAGTCAGAGAAAAGCCCAAGAATCGGCACGATCTTTGACTACCTCGATTTCTTGTTATTTAGTGTTAGCATGTCCGAGCTCCTCCGTAGGTACACCTCATGTAGGTTCATTTCTTGCTGCAGCGAGTGCTCCTCAGCATAGAGTTAAGTTGAATAGTCCCATCAAGGTTCGTCTTTTATTTCTAACTATGTGTTGGGATTTCTAGAGTGGGTTGGACATAGCCCCGCATCGCACCCTACAGATCATAAGTTGAGTTAGGGGTTGATCGAAGCGTTGGTTTTCCCTCCTCGATTAGCGTCAGAGCATCTAATATTATTAGGGACTACCTTTACACTTGTTGTGAATGTGAGGGCTGTGGAGCAGGCATCCCTAGATACTTACAGTGATGGTTGTAAAAAGGATTTTCTATCGATACAACGGTGACAACATTCCACTTTGATGTAAGTAACTATTCAAAGATGGAGAGCTTTCTCTTTGACCTATCAGACCTATGGAGGTAGCATCTCAGGTCCCAGGAGGGTCTGAGGTAGGTCGTGGCCATGACAAGAAGCATAGTTTAGGCTATACTTCTCATGTTAATCATTCTAGCCCTTCGAAGGTTGGATTTGTTGTTAATATAGTTGGGTCTTTGCAGGAAATTTCTCTCGATAATGTATGTTATGGCTGTGGCAAGATAGGCCACTATGATAAAGATTGTCGCAGGTCCCCAATGTAGTTTGCTAGGGGTTGTTCTAGTCTTGCAAAGGTAGATAGGGCAGATCATTGTATTCTTTTCATCGGGCTTCATGCTGTAGAGTTGCTATGATTGTGGAAACTTAGGCCACTATTTTAGAAAGTGCCCTAGGTTAAAGTTGCTTTAAAAGTATTGCATACATTTGAAATCCACAGGATAGGGTGGTGGCACTTAGTTGTACCTGTGGGGAACTTATTCATCAACTTACCTCTTGTCCCCAACATGGGATCATGATGAGAAGTATTCATCTAGATCACTCTTATCGGTTACCATCTTTTTTCATTAGATGTGTTGCCTTTGGTGTTGCCATGTTCAGGTTGAGGTCAGACGCGGTGTGTCCTATGCTTTTGTAGGCTGACCAGATTTTGTGGCTTCAAGTATCTCTTCTTTGGATGCGATTTTGTGCTTTATCCTGGTGGTTGTAATTTTTTGTGATCTGAGGTTTTCATGCCTATTTGAGTTTATTTGGCTTATTACCTACTAATAGCTTGTTATGGCAGTCTAATTTGTGAATTGTGTATGTCTTTTATCCCTATACTTGACTTCTTTTAAGAGTAGATCAACTAGGATGCTTTTCTTCGATTTAGGAGTAGTTGTTGAGTAACTCCCCGTGCCTTTGCCTTGATAGTCCTTTTGTGGTTTTGTCCTTCAGATTGTTAGTTTCCCTTTCTGCCACCCTTGTTATGTGTTTTTTTTGTGATGTCGATCCTTTTTTGATAGGTGGCTAGAGTAACTTTTCCCGATTTGAATTTTGTGTGTTGTTGGGCCTAGCTGGATTAGGAGGTTGGCTTGGTTGTTAGTTGACCCTTTTGAGTAGTATCTTGGAGACTTCTCGTTCTCCGAGTTGTGTGTCGGGTAGTTAGCCTTCTTTAGTTGTGGTTGTCCTTTTTGGTTGCTTTGTCCCTTACAGTAGTCTTTTCTTAAATGCAGAGTTGTGTTTTAACTTGTTCAGTCTTTTGGATTTGTCCATTTGTTGTGCTCTTGGAGGTTTGTTCTGGAAGTTGGAGATGTGATCCTTTGTTATGCCTGGAGTAGTTGTTGTGTTGGTTCTTGCTGTGTTGAAAGCCCCTTGAGGCCGGTGTATGATTTAGACTTGGAATAATGGTGTTCATTGGTGATTTTAGTCCTTAGCCAAGTTGGGAAATGGAAATTGCTATGAAGATTCATCTTCAAATGGGGTCATGGTAATTCGTGGGATTTGCTAGTTGGCTCAAGTTTAGGATACATGGTTTTCTTTTATCAAGCTTTGTAACTTTCATGGTTCGTGATAGGGTTTGTACCCTTGGGCCACTATCGGCCTGTTGACTATGTTTGTATGCTGCTTGCCATCTTGGTTTCCCTTAGGAAGAGAATTTTAGCTTAGATTTATGGTGGTAGAGTAGTTTGTGGGCTTGTAGTGTCGATGTTTCAGAAGTTCCTTTGCTTAAATTTGGTCGTTGGAGAGGGTCTCAGTGCTACCTTATCATTTGCAGGATGGTTTTTTTTGGATTAGTGTGGTCAGATTTAGAAGGTTGTGTTTCAGATGAGTTTGTTGGTTTGAGGGTTAGAAATGGATTTTAGGGTTTTCCCTTGGGTTGAGTTCCTTGTCTAGGTAGTTATCATTCCTCGATGTTCAGGAGAAGCCTCTTGTTCTTCTAATATCGATGTTGTGTCGGCTTGTAGGAAGGTTTCAATTGGTGCTGGAGATGTTTAGGATAACTAAGGACCATTAGAACACTCTTGGTGGTTAGAAAATAGTAGATTTGGAGCATAAGGTTAGTTTTCTATTTGGGGAGTTGGGTTGCATCTACCATGGTCCTACGTTTTCTAAATTCAATTTTTTTTGGTTTGGTTTTTTTCTTTTCAGATGAATCAGGAGCTTTCAAGCAAGTTTAGTTTAGTTGGCTGAGAGTTGGAGATCAAAATGGATTTGGAGGAGTTTTTAAGTGAATTTGAGAACTTTCCTCTTAGCCTTAGTTTTGTAATGGCATTGTTCGATCCGAGAGGTTGTCTAATGGTTTGGCGGAGCATGCAGACTCGGTATCATCATCTTTTTGTCCCTTTAGGCTGTGTCAATCCTTTTACTTTTGCGGACGAAAGTCCTTTTAGTAGAGGATGTTATAATAACCCTCTATGTCATTTTCTTTGTTTTCCAATCTTTTCAGCTCTTAGATCATTCCTGTAGAGACCATAAGTGATTTATGAATAGTTGGGACTGACAGTTCGGTTGCCGGGTCATTCATTTGGATTTTTTGCAGGTTTTTAAATTTTGGAGCCTTTAAAACTTGAATGGTTGACTTCAGTCAAATGTTCAGAAAGATTGTCTCAGAGTGCAATTCTAACGATTTGATCAGCTCTTGAAGGGCCATTTTAGGTTAGGTCCACAGTTTGTTAGATCCCCAAGACTTCTGGTGTGAATTTGTGCCGTTAGGCGTTTTAACTTTGAAGCATAAGTTAAGAGATGCCTTTGGTCAACATTCTTTGTAAACGTTCTTGTATGAGAATTTTATTAGCGCAGTTAGCTCCTAAATCTCGAGTTTGTTCTAGAATGACCTTTTGTGTGGTTCTCTAGGCTTTTATTCTCATTTTGAACGTTCTTGTGGTTTTTAGCTCAAAATGGTACTTAGGTGTGGGACCTACTTTTCATTGAAATGCCCTCGGATAGAAGTTTTGATGGTTCTATTGAGTCTGGAATGTCGAATTTATTGGGGTAGCATATCTAGTTTATTTTTATTGGGTAACAAATGAATTTCTAGGATCCATTCGGCCACTTTGAAAAATAGGAAAATCTGGTAAGGCTGATAATTACCTTTAGCGACCAGAATTCAGTCGTTTTGCAACTAGATATATCTTTTAGAGACCTGAATGAATAGCGAAATATCAACTTCAACCATCATTTTAAAACCAAGATATCTCGAGCTAGGAAGCTTTGAATGAGGTTATTCGAAGTCCAGTATGATCGTGGAGGTTGTGGCTACGTGGTGGAGTTATAGTATTGTGTTGTTGAACCTTTAGTTGAGGTGAATTTGAGATTGAAGTTGCTGCATTAGGTTTGTTTTCTTATTAATTTTGCATGTGGTGGTTTGGGCTGTTCCGGACATAGAATTGAGCCTCGTTTTTGGGCACAAGATCGACTGGTCTATTAAGACCTTTTCACAGAGTAAATTTCGGGACTCTTGGTGCGGGTCCCACATTCCCATTTTGACTCAATTTTGGGTCCATTTTCAATTGTTGCAATTTTAGTGTCAAAACGTCAGTAATGACATTGTGGTTGATAATTTAATAGTTTTGTGGTGTTTGTAGGCGTTGCGGATGTGGATAGCTCGTGTCTGGTGGATTGGGAGCACTCGTGTTCAGCTTTGATGCAGGCTTCGATTAACATTCTTGATTGAGCTTCCTAGAGAATGACCGGTATAGATTTCATGTATTTTTTTATGGTATTTACTGGGTATTTAGCTTTCCTCTTGTTATTCAATCATTCCTTGATTCCATAGGAGCCTTGGGCTTATTGTGATGGTGGTGGGATCGTTAGTTTAGATTGTGTCTTATCTTGTGGAGAAGATGAACTTGCTTATTCTTGTTAGGATTGATTCGTGGTTGCCTTATACTAGGCTGGAAATTCGGTGCTTTAAGTTGTTTTTAATCACCTCGTAGTTATAGTTTTCTCCCTTTAGGGTTTTTTTTTATGTCACTATCCTTGTGATGATACTTGTGACTTGTGACCTTGGTGGCTCGTCATAGTCGTGGGTTGGTCCTAGCTGTGCTCAGTCTAGGAATGGAATGGTGTGATTGGGGTAGGGGGTCGTCCTTGAGTTTTCTCCGCCTTCATTGATTTCAAATCTCTTCTTGATCCATTTACATGTTAATTAGTAGTGGGCATGTTATATGCTTATTGAGCTTATGATTATATTGTTCGGCTCGAGGCCATAGGTGTGGATCAGTTGGATCCCAAGTTATTAATCATTTCTTTGGTAATGTGGTTTCATTGGCAATATAATTATTTTACTTTGAGTGCATTGTTTTAATGTTGGTGATGGGATTCAATCCATTGTTTGCTCATTTTCTCGGATTTAATGGTATGATGCCGGTACATCCATTGGCATAATTATCATTTATTATGGATACTATTTTACGTGGTTTTTATTTGAAATTGGTTTTAATAGGAGTTCTACAAATTGGATCACTTGACATTGATTTTTGAGATTACGAGGCGTCAGGGAAGTACTCCTTTTATACTTGAGATATTAGAGGCATCTGGGATGTGCTTAGTTTTTACTTGACTAATCGGCGCGTCGATGCCCTTTAATGCATACTTTCGATCTTGTTGGTGCCCCTGGAAGTTCACTGGCTGGTTAGATAGCCCCATTATGAGTTATTCACGGTTCAAGGTTATTTCTTCCGATTCGAGGCCATTATTTTGACTCTGAGGTTGATGGTTATGGTTCGAGGCAATAATTCCGAGTGTGAGGTTGATGCTTCACGCTTCGCAGCCATTACCTCTGGTTAGAGATTTGGATAGTTAGTGATGGTTCTGCTGCTAACCCTGTATTTATATGCATTGCCTTTCATCAGTATACTTGTTTGTTGTTTGTACCCTCCGGTTTATGGGGGTCGGTTGGGTTATGTTTACTATTTGTACCTTCCTGGCTTATGAGGGTCCGGTTAGGTTTTTGTTTGACTAAATTTTCTTCTCTGGTATTATTTTATTGTTATCTGTTAGGTTTTGATATTAGAATTGTGGTTGTGGGTCTTCTTGATATTGTGTCGTTGACTTGGTGTCTTAGTTCCTTGCAGTTAGGGTGTTGGCTTGCAATCAAGGTGCGTTCTTGACCCGACTTCTTACCCCTTGTTTCATATTTCTGATTTTTATTTCTTGGCTACCTTAGTATCTCTTGTTAAGCCTGCTATGCATTTCATATTACTTGTTATTTATGCTTGTCCTATCTTTGAGCTCAGTCAGTCATTGCCTACTGAGTACTATTTTTGGTACACGTACTACACTTCTACGCCTGCAGATTGGAGTTGAGTTATCACCATTGATTTGGAGTCGTGCGGAGTAGCTTGGTATTTTAGGGATTAGGGTGAGCTCCTAGTCTCTGGAGCTACCGGTTTTCATCTGTTTTCGCTAGGCTTAGTCTTTATACTGTAATCAGAGATAACATGTACTTGTCTTGTAATTGTGAATGCCTTGTATGCCTATTTGAGATTAGATGCTCAACTACTAACTGATGCAAGGTCTTGGTATTATTCCTATACTTGTAAAATTACCCGCGCTTCATGCAGGAATTTAATATCACGGAATTTATAAAATAATACTTAAAACCTATCAGGTATTAAAACTAAAACACAATATTATCTTACATACAAGATTACGTAGTAACAAACATTAATAATGTAAAGAAAAATGAAAATTAATACATCTTCTCATTTAGCTTTAATAACATAAGCATAAATTATAAATTAATGATTGTAAAAATACATACCAGGATCTGTATAATAAGCAATAGTGTCAGTGAACCACTCAACATGAGCAAAGTATATACAAATATTGAGTTGGGAAGAAGAAGAAGAAGAAGAAGAGTAGGACGAGGTTCAGAATTTTTGTTGTGTTAAAATGACAGGAAATCCCTCTAATTGTAGATAACGAAGGGTAGTGTGAACAATAGTTTATTGTGCCTTATCATAAAGGTTACAACTATTTGGAAAAGTTGCAACCCTTCGAAAAGGTCACAAGCTTTCATAAAAGTCATAACTTTTCATAAAAGTCGCAACTCTTCATTAAAGTCGCAAATTTTCATAAAAGTAATAAATCTTCATTAAAGTCGCAACTTTTCATAAAAGTCACAACTTTCCATGAAAGGGAAGGCTAATTTTGTAAATAAATAAATTAAAAGAGAATTCTGGTTTGTGGTGGTGCCACGTAGGCAGACTTAAAGTTCTCTTATATATATATATGATTATTTTCTGTTGATTTTCCTTTATTTATTTGATATAAGCCTTTTGCTTTTTATTATTGGCTTCCGCTTGGTAGCTCGTTGATTATGATTCCAGGCTAAGGGTTAGGCTTACCTACTGGTGAGATGTGGTAGGTCCCATCACGACCTGAGAAATTGCGTCGTGACATAAATACTCCAAAACTCTTTTCATTGTCATCTAATAAGTCTGAATGAGATTACTCGTGAGCTGACTCAGTTTACTAGTAGCCCATGTTATATCTGATCATGTACACTTCATGATATATATCACACATCTCAATAATCTAGCATAATCTAATTGTGTCACTTTCACCTTCATTCTTTTGAAATATAAAGCTCACATTTATTGAGGTCTTGACAATATTAAAATTCAAATACTTGAATTAGTCAAGTACCTTTTCAATGTAATGAAACTCTGAAAATGCTAAATCTTGTGGATTTCTAAGGATTCTTACACCAAAGATCACATCAACAACTTCAATGTCTTTCATATAAAAGTTTTTTTCCAACATATTCTTAGTAGCATTTATGTAAAAAAATGTCTCTATTGATAATTATCATGTCATAACCATAAAAACAAACAATGACCATGTGATTTCGAGTGTCTTTAATGAAAACATATTTATCAAAGCCATTAATCTTAAATTCATTTGCCAACATAGTTTGGTCACACTTCGCATGTCATTATTTGGGCGCTTGTTTTTAGTCCATAAACTGACTAAACAAGTTTACGCACTTTTTTTCTTTACTACGAATCACAAAGTTATCAAGTTCTTCCATGTCACCGTTTTTCCTCCAATTATCCATTTAAGAAAGTTGTTTTCATATCCATTTGACGAATTTGAAGGTCATATACCGCAACTACAGAAATTAACATCTAAAACGATGTAATCCTAGTAAGTGGCTATTATGTGTCAAACTAATCAAGGTCTTATTTTCATCTAAACCATAAGACAACAAGTCTTGCTTTATATTAGTCAATAGTTCGATCAACCTTTCTTTTTCCAGATCCATTTTGAACCCAAAGGTTTATTTCCTAGAATAACATCAACCACCTCTCAATTATGGTTTATTAAGATGGAATCTATCTTACTAGTGATAGCCTCTATCCAAAAGTATGAGTCCACAAAAGACATAGCTTCTTGAATATATGAGACTCATTTTCCAAGAAGAAATATTACAAAATCAAACCTGAAGGAAGTCGATTTCCTTTGACATTTACTACACCTCTGAATCTCTTTATTATGTACATTCTCCTTTGATTCTTTCCAAGGTCTTTTAGACCCTTCACTAGTATCCGACGATTCAGACTTATGAACCATAAATAAACATGCTTTACAATTTATTGCATCTCCAATAAACATACAATCCACAGTATTAGGTCCTATTTTGGCCATTTTGGAAATAGGAACTTACACTTTCAAATATTTCAAGTTGAATTTCCCTCCTTTCAATCTCTCATATGGAATAGACTGTATTTGAAATTGTTAGATCACTATATTTCAAAAGTTATTGCTTGTATATACTTTAAGCGGTGACAAAAATTTCTATTTCAGGATACAATAAGGTCTTAACAAACAAAACTTTTTGTTGCTCCCTTTATGATAAACCTTAACTTATAGGTATTAATTTTCTCTTTTCACCAATTTCATTATATTGAGTTGAGTATGGGCAATAATTTGATGGATTATTCCATTTTCCAAATATATTTTGGCAAAAGGAGATTCATATTCTCCACATCTATCACTTCTAATCATGACAAAAAAATTTATACAACTGATTTTTCAACCTCAGTTTTATATTGCCTAGATGTTTCTATTGCTTCATACTTACCATTCAACAAATAGACATAACAATATCTAGTGCAATTGTTAATTAAAGTGATGAAATAATTTTTTCCACCACGAGATGGTCTTGACTTCATATCACATATGTCACTACGAATAAACTCTAACGGATTAAAATTCCTTTCAACATATTTATAAATATGATTAGCGTACTTAGATTCAACAAAAAGGTTTTGTAATTGACATGTCTCAAGCGTTCATGTCACAAACAGTTTGGCTCAAGCAAGTAGGAACAAGCGAAAATACTGAGTTTTAAAAGACCTTCTGTGACATGACGTTTTCCCACAAATATTTTGTTTTTAAATTTTTATAACTTTGTCAAATACAGACATTGTTTTAGAGTCAGCACATTTCCATATATCTTTTTCAGAAGTACATTTCCATAACATTTAGTTTGGCTGTTATAGAATTTTCAATGACCATAGTCTCATCGGGTCCAATATGAAAAATATGACCCAAATGTTTACTTTACAACACAAACATGATAACTCACTTTTCACCAATGTTTATATATATATATATATATATATATATACGTTGGTCGTTTTATACTAGTCATATCATATACTAGTAAAGAGATATTCAATGACAACAATATCAAATATAGTTAAGAATTTTGTGTTTAACATAAGTAAAGAACCCCTACATTTCAAATATGATTTCAAAAATATTTTTCAAGTATCCGAAATATTTTTGACATATTTTTCCCATTCTTTTAAATTGTATACCATCTATTTACATCCCAAATTTATTCAAATAGGCAAAACATCCTGGTGACTCAAAAAATAATCAATCTTAAAAGAATTTAAAGAGTAAATGTGTTTTAAAAGGAGGCTCCACCTAATTTTAGAAAAACTAGAAAGCCTATTAATTAATTAAAAAAAAGTCTACGAAAACACCTAATTTTAAAAAAATGTCTTTTAAAATGGCGAGGCCTCTTAAATTGACGCGAATATATTTTTCATTGGCCAATTCAACTTACAGTATTTCCTAATACAAAATTAATTCAAAACTAACCAAGAGTAACACTAAGCAATAATCATATATCATATAATATCATATATATATAAGAGAACCCTAGGACCGCCTACATGGCGCCACCACAAATCAAGATTCCTTTTTAATTTATTTATTTCAAAAACTAGGAATTCCCTTTAATGAAATGTTGTAAATTTTATGAAAAATTGTGAATTTTATGAACAGTTGCGACTTTTATGAAAAGTCGTGACATTTATGAAAGGTTGTGACCTTTTTGAAGGGTTGTAACTTTTCCAAAGAGTTGTGACCTTTCCGATAAGACACAATAAATATTTATTCACACTACCCTTTGTTTTCAATAAAGAGAGGAATTTCCTCTCATTTTAAAATGAAAAAAATTCAGAACTTATTCGTTTGCTGCACAATTAAATATTCATGTACTTTGCTCCTGTTGAGTGGTTCACTGATACTATTGTTTTTTTATCAATATACTGGTGAATATAATCGTTCTGTCCTGAGAGAATTTATTCCTTTAAGCCTCTTTAAACCTCAGGTACTAGAGGGAAATAATTTCCTTAAGGGGATACTGTACATTTAGTTGGATCAATTTTTTCTTTTCTATTTCATTCTACTATTACAGATCCTGGTATGGTTTTCTTGCAGTCATTATTTTATTCTTAATGTATTAATTGTTGTTTTTGAATACATGTTTTAAACTTTGATGTTTGTGTTTTTGCAAACTTATTGTTACATGTATTTGTTAGTACAGATTAAATAACATATGTTAATTGAGTATTCACACAACTTTTATCTACTAAAATTGTTGAAGGTACAATAAGAAAAATTCTTAAGGATCTATATTACAATCTCTTGAAGACAAAATATAAATTTGGTATGTCATTGTAAGGACATAAAGACCTTAAAAACCTTATCCCACTTTGACGTGAAAAGTAAACCAGGAAAATAAGAAAAGATTTAATAAACTTTTGACATGGGTTCAAGGATGTGTCAGATGACCTATAGAGGAATATGACTATACGGGAGCCTCTTTTAACTTGAAAGACATAGATAACTTCACAATAAATTATTTTCTCATATTCAATATTTAAGTATGGACGGATTTTCAATGTTACTACAAGTTGTAAGCACTTTTATTGAAGTAATAGATCATGTGTTTCTTGACACTGCGGTTTGAATAGTAGTGTAGTTTCAAATTGAACTACATAACTCTGGTAAGCTGATTTTTAAAAAACAGCCAAATAAACTGAATAGTTTTGTGTAATATTTTTTCATTTTAGTATATATAATAAGTTGAATTTTTGTCCAATACAATACATTCTCCCTTTAATTTTCCATTTTAATAATTACTTATGATACATTTAAATGAGAAACTTTAAAATGATATATGTAAATCAAAAGGTTGGGCTGAACTTTTATACACGTCAGAACTAGAATATTTGTATATTTCAGGTTGATGTTCAATTGATTCCCCAAAAATATCAAATAGTAACACTTCCTAGAAGTAAATAAAATCAAATTAAAGAGATTGATTGAAGGATAAATGATAAGATGTTATAATTATCATTTTCTTACATTATTAATGTTCCTTACTATGTAATCTTGTATGTAAGATGATATAGTGTTTTAATTTTAATGAATATAACCAATTTAATATGTAACACCTCGAAAACTAGTAGGCTTAACTAGAGTTTGTCATAAGTGTTAGAGTCGTAAATCTTGCTTCTCGAACTTAGAATGAAGGGTTTAGGCACCAAATGTTATGGGACGACTCCCCAAGGACCAAACAAGGGTCCTTGAGGAGGACCAAAAAGAACCTCTAAGAAACTGCCCAAAAGGGGCCACCTACAGATGGCACCTACGACCAGTAGATGGACCCATGCCCCGTGGAAAGGGGTTGTGGGTCAAGGCCCCAGCTTTCCCTATTTTTTTGAGCCCTAGATCCCACCCATGAAGGAACAAAACAGTATGTGGGTCTATCCACGCCAAGTAGGTGGGGGTTGTGGATAGGGTCCTGCATGTTGTCCCAATTCAGCTAGAGGAAGGGTAGTTAGGTAAATTCCTTAGTTAATTAGTATTAAGTAAGGTCGTTTTATATAGTTATTATTCACCTATATTAGTACTTTTAAGTCATTAACTAACCCTTTCACTTCATAAATCCCAAACCCAAAATAATAACCAACTTTCCCCAAATATTTCTCTCTCAAAAACTCCGTAGAAGAAAAAGAAGAAGGTGAAGTCTAGGGTTGAAGTGACTGTTTTTTTTACTCAATTTCATGGAGATTCTTCAATAAGGTATGGTAGCTTTTCATCTATGGGTAGCTTTCACCCATAGAGCCCCTCCAAAACCCCTTATTTCGAAGTAAGAAATCCCAAAGAGCTAGGGTTTTACTCCAAATCATGGATTCACTTCAAAAACTATTTCAATGATTTAATTACTTTATAATATGATAAAATTGATGATTTATTACTGTTTTATGATGAATTCCTCAAGAATCCATGAATTCCTCTATTTTCTCAAATTGGATCTTAAAGTGTGGGTATTGATTGATGTTAGTAGAATGTTATAGAATTATGAATGTTATGAATTGATTACTTGAATTATGTTATCATCCATGTCTATTGTAGTAATTCTAGATGTGTTGGTGAATTGTGATCCATCGGCCTCGAAGGGAAAATTAGGAGAATTATGTATGATCATAATGTTTATGTACATGCTATATGAATCCTTTGAGAAATAAAGTGATTATGACTATGATGTAATGGTGTGGTTGTTGAAAGGATATTCTCACATACACACACATACTTATGAATAAATCATGAATGAAGTTTCTATGATTATGTTAATAATGATGTGTTGATTGAAAGGCTATTCTCAATTATACACTTATGAATGATAATGACATGTTGTGAAAGGTTTTCTCAGAATATGGGGATTCTTAGGTTGAAAGGCTATTCTCACTTTTGAATCTATGAGCTATCATATGAATGATATTGGGATGAGATGGACGCCCTCACGTGAGTTGAGCTGGGGTATCTAGTAGCAATCTCTTTATCCCATAATAATGACCCTAAGTAATGAATATTAAGTAGTCCGTGTGGAATAATGCTAAGCACCGAGTGGATATTGATATGAGATGGAAGCTCTCATGTGAGTTGAGGCGGGGTTTCTAGAAGAAATCTCTTACGATGGATGCCCTAACATGAGTTGAGGTGGGGTATCTAGTAGCAATCTCCCTATCCCATAACTATGTGCCCGCATAGGTTATTAGCTTGTGGATCCACCTATGCTAAATGTTAATGGTTCTATCTTAAGCAAGTTGGACAACCATTTCGGTGTGGGTAACACCAGATTCCATGATTTTCTCAAATTGTCTATGTTGGTTAAGGCTTACCCCCACAATGAATGATTATGAACTATGACTTCTCAAGAATGCACTACTTAATGTGGGTGGGGGTATGGGACTTCATCCATGCATTGCCCAAGTAGTCTTTGAGAGTAGTTATGGTGTGTTCCTTAATGCTACAATGATTTATGAAATGCATATACTTATGAAGTATGCTTGATGTGGATTGTTGCTATGAGTTTCTTTCCTTGATATGACTTTGTAAATGTGAAGGTTTCCTTGTACATGAGTATTAATGAAGATGATATCAAAGGATGGTAAGTATGATTATGGTGGCCTAAAAGTGGTACTTAGTATAGATGGGGGTATGGGACTTAATCTATGCATTGCACAAGTATAACTTAGGGTTACTTATGAGTTGGTTCTATTTGGTATGATGATGCAAGTATTGACTATGATAGCATGAACTATGAACTCTGACTACTCAAGAAGTTTTACTTAGCATGAGTAGGAGTATAGGATCTTACTCATTCATAGCACATGTAGACTTTGAGGGTGCTTGTAGTATGTTCTTATTATGCTATGATGATCTATATGTTGAATATGCTTATGTCTTATGTTTTTACACTAATGTTCATAATGACTCCCAAACATGGCATATAACATGGTTTTCAACTCAAATGTAGCCCTTTTAGCATGTTTTCAAGATTTTTTATGCATGGCTATCATACTTAGTGCATTTTTGTACTAACTCATATTTTCTACATTTTTCACAAAGTGTAGGTTCCGGTTCTTAAGGTGATATTCTTGTGGTTCAAGCTTGGATTTACTAATCTCCTAGCTTGTGGTGAGTCCTCAAGATTCGAGGACGTATGAGTCACTGTAGTTTCTTTCTAGTATTTCATGTTCGGATTATGTTGAAAGGGCTGTGACCCTATTTTTGATTCAAAGATTGTATTAGATGGCTAATTGAGACAAGTTAGACTTCTGCTCACTTTTATAAAAGACTTCGATTGTATGGATAATTTTTTTAAATTCCGCATCATTTCTTTTATCCTATATTATGATATTCTAAGGGGCTTGTATGAGACGTTCTGGGGTTGAGTACGCCTTGTCACATCTAGAGGGTACTCCTGGGTCGTGACATAATAAATCCAAAATAACTATATGAGAACAAAAATAGAAAGATAAAGTAAAAACCAATCCCAAAAGCTTGAACAAGTAATAATAATAAAAAACTAAAACAATCACATGTATGTGTATATTAACAACCCAATCACATGGGTGTTTCCAGTGAAGCTTTTGGTATAGTTCGGTGAGGGGGAAAATGGAGGTCGGAGATTGTTGGATATAATAATTCAAATGTGGAGTAGGAATCCTAAGTTGATTAGGATTTTTTTATTTATGGTATTTACTTATTTATGTTTAATTAAGATTTTTTAGTTAGAGTGATTATTATACCTAGTTTAATTTTGTTTCTACTTTTATAAATAGAAATGTTACTAGTTATTTTCAATATATAGAAATACACAGAATAGATAGAACTTGAATTAAGATTCAAGAACCTTTGAGTTTATAAATACAATGTTTTCCTTCAATGTGGTATTAGAGCTTCTACGATTGTCACGCCCTGAGATTACACCCTGGGAGTTGCCAACACTCGAGAACCATTGTTGGCCCCAAGAGAACCCTTAGCCTGACTCAACTCTTAGAAGAAGACTTACTTAACATTAAAAGAACTCAAAAGATAAACTCATGTAATAAACTCTGAATGTTGTAAAGGAACATTCAACTGGCCAAAGAGGTAACTCATGTTTTTAAACATTTAAAGCTGAAAATGGAAAAGACTCATGAACTATTGTCTATCTATCTATGATACCTCAAATACTATTAGGGATGTCGGGAAAAGACTACCGATCATCCTAACAACTGAAATATCTAAATAAAGAAGGGATCCTCTCGAACCAAAGAGCCTCATCAAACAACTCTGAAACTCAACTGGATCAACGAAGAGCTGGATATTGATCCTGGTTATCTGAATGTGCATCATAAAAGATGCAGGACAAATGGCATCAGTACATGGATTGTACGAGTATGCGAGGGGAAATCTAAAACATGACATAAGCTTGAACTAGAACTAAAGAAACACTTACCTCATCTCAACTCAACTCAACCTCATTTCAATATTAAACAATAGAAATAATGTAGTATAATGAAAAGTTTTAAAACAGTATATAACAACTCATTGTATTAGAAAATACAATATAAACTCTATTTGTATGCAAAAATACAAAGTAACTCTATTTGGGAGATTCTCTAACCGAAAACCATCACTATGAGCTATGTGATGATACAATGTCTAGCCCATGTTGCCAGAACTGTCCTATAATTTGTCGGGGTATAGAACTCCTAAACTATGTGGATCCACTAGTCTACGCTAACAAGCAATATATGAATAATCTAAACAGTATGACCCTTTACTAACGTTGGCTACATGGTTTATGGGGGCTGTGAGTTGTTAGAACTCTCCCCAATATCGGTGCTTAATACTACTCCCAAAATATAACTTAGCTCATATATTTTAAAGAAAACATTTCCTCTTCCTCAATTTTGAGATTATTACTCAACAATTTTTCTCTTAAAAGAGATGGTACTCAAAACTGTTCATGAACTCTTTTGGAAATCAGTGTTTCCTCTTTTCTTAAATGTAAAAACATTTCTCTTAGGAATACTTAGTTCCCATATATCATTTTAAAGAAAATGAACTCAACTCTTACTCTTCCTCAACTCAATACTCAAGTCTTAAAACAAGTTTAAAAATAATTTTTAAAAAGACTTCTTAAAATGACTCAAAGAACTCTGAAGACTGAACTCTTAGCTTTTCCTTTAATTTGAATTATGAATTCAATGTTTTTATACACCTAGATGTTTAGAAGTAGTTTAGAGTAGTTAGAATCAATAGGGAGTGAAGATACACTTTAAGAAAACTTAGACGGACTAAACGACGGAAAAAGTGTGGGGGCAGGCGACCCTGGCGATCCACGCCAGACCTGCTGGCACATCTAGGGTGCACTGCGCCACCCTTCCTCTAAGTGAATCTGACAAATTTTTCTTCTCGTTTTCTAACCCTAATTCATCTAGAGTCGATTTATTTTCTGAAATTCTCCTTAGATTCAATTACTCAATACAAGTATACGCGAATCTACTCAAGAACAACTCTTGGATTAAATACGATTATCTCAAGAACTAATCAAAATCTCAACAATCAAGATTACGAATGAAACTACCAGAAAACTCATCAAGAACTCAAATCCTTCAACTTTCAAGATTTAAATTGCACTGAAAATAACATGATTGGCGTGTGGGTGAACGAACCCAACGCTATGAGAACTCACATACCTCTTAGGGATTAAACCCTTGGGGAAACAACCTTCGATTTGCAAGAAAACTTGATGAACGCCTTGACTTTTCTCTTTTCTTCTCTTCTTGAATTCCTCTCAAAACTCTAAGCATAAATTGGTTTGGGAAAACTAAACCAAATCAGTTTAGAACCCTAATTATGTACTAAAAATGAATTAATTAGATTGGGTAAGGAAAACATCAAAATACCCCATATATTTTTGGGTAACTTTCCTTAACTAGACAATCCAACTTCAAACAAGCATATCTCCCTCATACAAGCTTGAAAATTAGAAACCTCGGTGGCGTTGGAAAGAGGATTACAAGACATTTTATTTGATTTGTTATGGGCAACCAAACTCAACAAGTACTAAAAGTTATGATCATTTAAAGTTGATCCAGAACTCACAACTTGAGCATAACTTAAAAAATTTCAGATTTGGTTCTTTCCAAATTTGTTCTTTCTAAATTTAGCTCTTTCAAATACTGAGGTGTTACAATGATCCTAGTAGAAGATCTCAAAATTATATTACTGGCAGATGAGTATGACCAATAAATGTCGCCCGTTTGGCCGATGATTATGTCGACAAACGTCAAGTGATGATAGATGATGTTTGCGTAATCAAGATAACACTTCCAATGCAAGTGTCTACGATCGTACAATAGTATTGTAACCCAACCAAGGGTTGGGGTCGAGTCCCAACGGAGTGATTTTGAGAATTAATAGATAAATAAAATTAAGTTCTAATTATTCATTGCTAAAGACATTATGGAATGTAAACATGTTAAATCAAAATGGGTTACACAAGAATGTCAATTAATGATGGGGGTTTGTCAAAAGTAAGTAAAAACAAGCAAAGATATAAGGAGTACTAATCAAGGAGAGGAGATTGTTAGGATGTGATAGAAATACGGGTTAGACTAGACTATTGGGTACATGCTTTTGATAGTAAATTCGTTGAATATTTGTGACTAGGCTAGACTATAGTTGGGGTAAATTCTCTCGCGATCAACTTACCCCGAATCAAATGGGTTCCTCTCGGACACCCACTTGCCGCATGGAGAACAACTTCCGCCTTAGCCCAGTCACTCTCTCGAGCTGAGTATGTGGGAGAAGGACTAGGGTTCACTCTTTCGAGCTGAACCTCATGTCGACCCACTCCCACCGGCCATCAATTTAGTACTCTTAGTTTTACGACCTCTCTCTCGAGCAAGCCAAAAACACAAAGGTGAAATCGTAGTTGCAACTAAAATTTCATTAAGTTCCAACACAACTACTAAACGAAATCACATATAAAGAACAAATAAACTATCAGCAAGCAAGACCAACAATTAATCTAACCCATATTCACAAAATCACACCTCAAGAATTGGGGTTTTAGCTAGACATGTAAAAGAGAGAGAAATTTATACCAAAATGCGTTTTTATTCAAATGGGTATAAAGATTTTAGTCTCTAAACAAGCCAAGAGTGAAGAATCAAAGAGACCCAAACCCAAATTGTTGGAGTTGAAACCGTTTCAACCTTCAAGTGCTTCAAAACCCTCTCCAAACTTAGAACTCAAACATCTATGTTAAAAATTATATATTAAAAATCTAATGATAAGCTACAACTCTCAATGAGTATTTATAGTTTTCAAAAATCTGTGCTGCAGTGGACTCATCAATATATGCATGAAAAATTTGATAAGACAATAGACTTACAAAAATATTACAAATTTAAAAGAAGTTCAACAAAACATAAAATGATGAAGCTCTTCTCTAAATTAAAAGTTGAAGAGAGTAAATAAAAGTTGATGGAAAGAACATCAACGTGAAGTTGGAGAGAAGTGCTCCGACACCAAAAATAAAATAAAAACCAAAAATAAAAATAGATGGTTGGAAGGGAATCAACGAGAGTTGGAGAGAGAGTGCTGCAACACCAAAAATGAAAAACAAAAACACAAAAAGAAAAGATGTTGATGAGAAGGACATGAACAAAAGTTGGAGAGAAAGTGCACACACATAAAACAGAAACAAAAACACAAAAAGAAAATGAGTTGATGGTAAAGACATCAACGAGAGTTGGAAAGAGAGTACTCCAACAAAAAAAAGGAAAGACGTTGGTGGGAAGGGAATCAACCTTGGAAGTTGAAGAGAAGTGCTTCAACACAACAAATAGAAAAAATATCATGAGTTAGAGAGAAAATGCTCCAACACTTGGAAGTTGGAGAGAAGTGCTCCAACAAAACCAAGGAAAAAAATTATGAGTTAGAGAGAAAGTGCTCTAACACTTGGATGTTGGAGAAAATGTGCTCCAACACAACCAAGAAAAAAATAAGAATTGAAGAGAAGTAGTCCAACAATTTAAGATTTAAGAGAAGTACTCCAACAATTCGAAGATGGAAGAGACGTACTCCAACAGTTGAAGATTGAAGAGAAACTCTCCAATACAACAACAATGACAAGAAGAAAAATGCAAGAGTATACAACTTTGAAATACGGAAGAATGTTGGAAATAATAATTCAAAGTTGGAGTGGGAATCCTAAGTTTATTAGGCTTTGTTGTTTATTGTATATACTTATTGATGCTTAATTAGGATTGGTTTTCTTGTTGTGGTGGTTGTCGAAAAAAGGCAAAAAATGAATGGGGGTTTTGGGTTGGGGTTTCTTGGAGTGATTTGGTGCTTGCAGCTGGCTAATGGTGATTTACCAATGGTGTGAACAAGGTTGTTTGGTGATCGGAGAAGGTGAGGGTTTGGCTCTTTTAATTTTGTTAGTTAGAGTGATTCCTATAACTAGTTTAAATTTGTTTTAACTTTTAGAAATAGGAATGTTAATAGTTACTTTCAATATATAGAAATATTCAGAATCGATAGAACTTGAATTAAGATTCAAGAACCTTTGAGTTTATAAATAAAATATTTTCCATTAAAGCTGTTGGTTGCAGAAGTATCTTGAGGTCAGAGAAGGTGAAAAATGAGTGGGGGTTTTGGGCTAGTTTTTCTTGGAGTGATTTGGTGGCATTTTGGGTTTTGTTGTAGATGTAATTTTGGTGGAGATCTGGTCGTGTGTGAGTTGTTGGAGGTGGTGAAAGATGTCGAAAAAGAGACGAGGTTTGGTGGGTCGTTTGGTTGTTGTTAGCCTTGGAGTTAGTGGCTGCCATGGTGTTTTACAAGTAATTTTGAGGAGTGGAGAGGCTGTGAGGGAGAGGGGTTGTAATGGTCTACTGGTGGTTTGATGGTTTGTCGGACAAGAATGGGGTTGAATTGGTCTATTTTGATATCGTGAGGCAGTGGGTGATGTTCCAGTGAAGTTTTGCCGGAAAAATGGAGAAGATGGAGATTGGAACGGTGGTGGTGTTTGGTGGGTTGGAGCTGGCCGAAAAAATTGGAAAATAGGTCTTCAGTGGTGGACTCGCCGGATTCCAATGGATCTCCGGTGAGACACCCCCAACTTAAACTTTTGTTTGTCCTCAAGTAAAATAGAAGATCAATCAGTTCAATAAGAATGTCTACGAACAGTGCTACTCATGACTCAACATGAATGCGCACAAGAGGTTTAAACTACTCATGTAATGTTCAATTGTGCACTCTAAGTTTCGAACTATGACTGACCATTATCAAATAGAACTCAAGCTCACAATGCTTGCTTCAAATGCAAGTTAATGCTCAACAAAAGCATTCAAATGCCCTCACACCATGAATGATTCCATGCTCACACTAAACTGATCAACAATTTAGAATTTCTGAATCAAAAACAACTCTCACACTCTCAAAGACAAGTACATGCATGACTCTACATAGGCTTGCCCTTATCTTCCAACCAACATGAATTTCAGCTCACTCAAGAACTCAAAGGTCTTTGAAGGTTTGTAAGAGGGTTGAGGGTAAAGGTATGATCATTTTGGTTTAGTGACTTCTATCTTCCTTAAGCATGGCCTACATTTCACCTTTTCTCCTTCCCTTTCACAGTATATGATTTGCACAATCCACCATATGTTCATTTAAGCATGACTCATTGGATACCCCAATTCTTTTATCCATTTCACAAGCTTTATTTCACAAACTCTTTTCTTTTTCAATCTTTTTTTTTATTACCACATTTTTATTTTCTCCTTTTTTTTACATGGAGGGGTTCAATCTTTTTCAACATGATCATTCAAGGGCAAATTTTTCACACTTTTTTACTTCCCTCCTTTTTCACCACACCCCAACTTAGGCTTTTTGCCTAAGTTGACTACTCAAACACACCGATGCTTCATGAAAGTTATAAGTGATGGGGCAAAGACGTCAAAGTTGTCCAAGTTTCATCCAAAGAAATAGATAGGCTCAAATGATGCCAAGCTAGGTTTACACTCTCACAATGTGGTCCCAAAGAGGTATCAGATCAATTTTGGTTCAGTCTTCACAAATTTCTGCCTAAGATCATCTCAATCGCTTGCTTACATTGATCAGTTGGACTAAAGTGGTAAGTTCTAGGTATTACCAAGCACACATTTAAAGAAAATCTCACTACACATGGCATTCAACAAAATCATCAAACAAGACTCTACAATTTTCAGCTAGCATGAAACGATCGTCACAAGAGGTGAACTCAACAACCGGCTAGTTACATTGAGATGCTAGGAGTTCACATATGACGTATGCAACTCAGTTTTCCACATTTTCCATACACACTTATCTTTCAATCGAGAGCATTATTCAAGTCATCGATATTATAAGACACAAATATCACAACAATGCAATGATCATACATTTGAAATTACAAAAATTTAAAGGTGGGGTTTGGATAACCAACCTCAAATGCAGATATTTGAATGCTAGGCTTGCAAAGTATTACCAGAGGCCCCCCCCCCCCCCAAGAAATTGATCCAACACAAAATACAAGAAAATTCAAGTATGAAAATATAAAAATATGTAGTTGTGAAAGTGTAAAAGTCAAAAAGTGTGAAATAAGGGAGAGTTTTGAATTTAAATTTTTTTTTGGCCTTTTGACCCTTCAGTTCGCGGATCAGTTGGCGACGCTCACTTATGTTGCCGACCCATTCAGTGATGAACCGAAAGGCTCTTTTGCCCACCGAATTTTACAGAACCATTAGCTAACAAGTTTGTCAAAACGGTGATCCAAATCGGGCTCGCCAACCTGTTCGGTGAGTCGCTGACTGATACTTGGCTCCCCTAACCTCTCTTTTTCCCAAAATTTCAAATTTTCAACCTGCACATTCAACACCCCGTTATTCAAACAACAGTAATCAAAGCTTAGAAACTTGGGTTGCCTCCCAAGAAGCGTCTTATTTAACGTCGTGGCATGACAAGGATACTCATTCAAGATTAATTCTTAGGGTTAACAAAGGTATCACTTGGTAGATCCCATTTTTGCCTCGAGTTTAGATGAGATGATATCTGACCCATTTTCAACTCCATCTATTTAATGGACACCGAGTGGGAAATAATCGTCTGATTTTCAACCAGCCAAAGTGGCAACTCAAGTCTCAACATGAACAATATAAAATGAAGAGACTCGTGAACTAACAATGTCTACCTATCTATGAAGCCTCTAATACTATGAGGGATGTCGTGACAAGACCCCTGATCATCCTAACAAACTGAAATGACAAAGCATATTAAAAGGGATCCTCCGGAAATCAAGAAGGCTCACTAAATGACTATAAAGCTCAACTGGATCAACGAAGTGCTAGATTCTAATCCTCGTTACCCGTATTTGCATCATAAATGATGCAGGCCAAATGGTGTCAATACATGGAATGCACGAGCATGTGAGGGAAAATCTAAAACAAGACATAAGCTTGAACTGGAACTGAAAGAAACACTTACCTTGTCTCAACTTTATTCAACTCATTTCAATATAAAGCAATAAATAAAGATGTAGTATAAATAAAATCTTTAAACAGTAGATAACAACTCAATGTATTAAAATATAGTATAAACTATGCTTGTATAGATAATGATACAAAATAAGTATGTGGGAGTTTCTCTAACTGACAACCATCATAATGAGCTATGTGATGATACAACGTATAGCCCATGTTGCCAGAATTGTCCTATACTTAGCCGGGGTATAGAACCTACTACTAAGTGGATCCACTAGTCTATGCTAAAAAGCATTTAAGAATAATCTAAAAAGTATGACCCTTTCTACCCACGTTGGCTACATGGTTTATGGAGACTTGACTTATCTGAACTCGTCCCCATACCAGTGCTCAATACTACTCCCAAAATGTAACTAGCTCATATGTTTAAAAACATATCTCATTCTGTTGTTTGAGATTATTACTCAAAAATCATTCTCTTAAAAGAGATGGTACTAAAACTGTTAATGAAAACCCTTTTGGAAAATGGTATTTCCTCTCATCTTAAATGTGAAAACATTTACTCTTGGGAATACTTAGTTCTCACATATCATTTTAAAGAAAATGAACTCCGCCCTAATATTTCTCAAACTCACTGCTTATGTCTTAAAATAAGTTTAAAACAATTGTAAAAGACATTTTGAAAAGACTCGACGAACTCTCAAGATTTGACTCTTAGCTCTACCTTGTAGTTGAATTATGAAATTAAGGGTTTTGATCTCATGTTATGGATGATCTATCAAATTTTAAACGTAACTTAGAGTATAGAAATAATCTAGCAAACATAGGTACAATTCGAGGGAACTCAAACAGAAAGAAATGAGAAAGAGTAGAAAACCTGGAGACCCTAGCGTACTGGGTGGCGCAGGGCGCCATACCCTGAACTACTAATTGAAAGTTGGGATGCACTGAGTTGCAAGGCACCCTAGGGGTAAAACTGCAGAACACTTTCTATGGTGCATTGAGTGGCGCGGTGCGCTAGCCCCTTGCCCAAAATACCCAACGAATTTCCTTAGTCATTTTCTAACCCCAATTCACCTAGAATTGAATGGTTTCTTCCCCAATCACTGAAATTCGAATACCCAACAATAGTATACAAGAATCTACTCAGAATAAACCTTAAAACGCCATACGATTATCTCAAGAACTCATCAAAACGTCAACAATCAAGATTATGAAAGAATCTTCAATGAAACTTACCAAGAACTCAAATCCTTTAATTTCAAGAATGAAATTACGCTGAAATAATCATGATTGGCGCGTGGGTGAACGAACCCAATGCTATGTGAACTCACATACCTCATAGGGTTCAAACCCTTGTCAAAATCCGCAACGAAATCCTCAAGAACTTGACGAACGCTTGAGTTTTCTCCTTTTTGTCCTCTTTTCTCAGCTTGAACTCTTTTACAAAACCATAGCATGAATTATTATTGTGTAAACTGAATTAAATCAGTTTATACCCCTGATTAATTACTAAAAATGAAATAAATCTGATAGGGTAAGTAAAAGACCAAAATACACCTCTTAAATCCGGGTAACTTTCCTTAACTAGAAAGCCCAACTTAAAACGGGCATATCTCCCTCATACGAGCTCGAATATTAGAAAACTCGGTGGAGTTGGAAAGAGGATTACAAGACCTTTCATTTGATAAATTATGGACCACCTAAATCATCATGTACATAAAGTTTGGTCGTTTGAAGTTGACCCAAAGCTCATACTTAGCATAACTTGCCAAAATTTCCAATTTTACTCTTTCCAAAAATAGTTCTTTCTAATTCTAGTTCTACCAAATACCGAGGTGTTACAATATCTGTCCCTTGGAAACATTCGTCCTCGAATGAGATTACTCTAAGTATACTAAGGGTGTAACATCTAACATTTAGCTCAAACACCCAACAAGTAGTATATAACACAACAGGTCAACTTAAAATAAATGCCAAGAAAAGGATTAGTACCTTAATTTGGAAGTTCTCCGAACTCGAAGAGATGTGAGTATCTCTTCTTCATATCCTCCTCAGCTTCCAAAGTAGCCTCCTCAACAAACTGATTTCTCCACAAAACCTTGACTGAAGCTACCTCCTTGGTTCTCAACTTGCAAACCTGGCGGTATAGAATCTTAAGTTGAATATCCTCATAAGATAAGTTATCCTTAATACCAATATCTACTGTAGATATGATAAGTGAAGGATCGCCCATACACTTCTTTAACGTGGAAATGTGAAATACCGGATGAACCGCTGCTAACTCCTGCGGTTGCTCCAACTCATAGGCTACATTGCCAACCGTCTTGGATATCCTTTAAGGACCAATATACCGAGGGTTAAGTGAAACGACCCCAAAAAAGCCCGAAAATATGCTTCGAAAACACCAAAAATTATAATTTTCATATATCTCAAAATCCGTGCATCATTTCGGAAATTCGACTTCATATTCTTATTCAGGGGGTCAAATTGAGTGGGAAATGAGTCTAACCCGAATTTTAGAACAACCGTATCAAAATTCGAAAATCGCAAAAAATGCGATTTTGAGGGTCAACTTTAAAGGGGAATATCTCTCAGCACACAAGGAACTGGAAGGAGCTCAAACTATCAAAATTAAAGCTCTGTGAGTTA
>JAJOOE010020229.1:0-33260 GCA_036250405.1 Solanum raphanifolium
TGTGCCAAAAAAAGGTGGTATGACTGTGGTTCCAAATGAAAGAAATGAGCTTGTTCCAATGAGGCCTGTCACTGGATGGAGAGTTTGCATGGATTACCAGCAGTTGAATGCGTGGACAGAAAAAGACCACTTGACAGAGGTTGATGAATTCTTGCATTTTTCTCTTCCTTAGTTCCAAGGGGAAAAACCTATCAAAAAAAGCCATCTTGAATGTAGCCCAACTTATCGGACCCTCTCTAATAGGTGTCCCCTCCTTCCATTGTTCATACCACACTTGTGCAACATCTTTGAGTTGATAGGTAGCTAAGTCCGCCTTTTCTTGAGAAGGCACACCCATAGCCTCTAGAACCTTAAACAATTCATCAATGAACCCTTGTGGATCTTCTTCCACTTTGGAGCCAAAGAAAGTAGGGGGATTCATCCTTGTGAAATCCCTTATCCTAGAAGTGGTAGTGCTAGCATTGGGGTTCACTTCCACCCTAGCATCCCTAGCAACTTGAGTGGCCAACACTTGAGTCAATTATGAATAGCCGACCTTATCTCAACATTAGACATAGCCCCTTCTTCAATAGGAACTTGAGGGTTTTGAGGACCTTGAGGGGGAAACACCTCATTGACATTCTCCTCACCGGCCCTTCTTGCGTTGTTCCTTCTTGTATCATTGCCTATAAGCACAAGAGAAGGATTAGAAGAACAGGACTAAATAGAGTTAAGACTCTTAAGCACGACTATGGAATAACAAAAGAGTGAAAGTTCCTAAGTATCTCGTAGCCTGTCATTCATAAGTGTGGTGCGGTTCACACCCATGAACAAGACTCTACTCGACATGGTATCTTGTGACATAAATCCTACATTATTCTCAACTTTATGCTCTGATACCAAGTTTGTAACGACTCGAGAGCACCCCCAACTCGTTACCAGCGTATTCGACCTCAAAAAGGTCTTATACAAGCCCTTAGCATTCGTCATAGCATGTATCATAGAATAAAATCACGGAAAATTTAAAACTTTTACTTTGGAAGTTCAACTTCACTTCATATATAAAAAACAGAATCTAACTTCGTTATAATGTACCATCTAGACATAGAAGTATCGAAAATGGGACTTAGCCCTTACATCAATAAGAAGCCTTGAAATAGGAAAGTACAACAATGTCTTTCAACATAAGCAAAGAACTAAACATAGAAGCTAGATCACAGGGTTTTGTCCTCGGACTTGAGGACTCACCAACTTGGGGAAGCAATTCCAAGTGTCTTGAGAAGTAAGCTTGAATCCTCAACGGCCCAAACCTAAATGTTTGGGGAAAAGGGAGAAAATATGGGTTAGTACAACACACGTACTAAGTATGGCTACTATACATACAAACCATTGAAACATGCATAAAAGGACATTTAGTCAAAACATGTTTTTTACCAAGTAAATCCAATATGCACACTAAGTAAGCATCATAGTCCAATCCAACATATTATCATCCCAACATGTAGACAACCCAAGCAAACTAGTGCAATGCAAAGAATAGAACCCCATAACCCTATTCAAAGTCAAGTATCACATGAAGCAACCTACTTCAGGCATATATTCATAAGATCATATTTCATCATAACTTACCATATTCATAATGATCATACATAACATAGCTTCAACATACATAAGTCATAATCATCATAATCATATGAGAACACTACTACAACCATCTCTTAGGATCCCACAAGTGCAATGTGCAAGAGAAGTACCATACCCTCCCTTACACTATGTAGAAACCCTTAAGAAAGCCCTAGTAAGAGTTCACACCTTTAATACCTTCATTTACTTTTACATTTGGGAAATATTGCAATAATCGACATAGACCATGAGAGCTACATGGAATCCGCTGTTCTACTCCCACACCGAAAAGAGAGGGTTAACACTTACGTAAGGTGTAACCATTCGTACATAGCTATCTAGGTGGATCCACTAAGCTAGAGTCCTATGTGGGGACATAGTTACGGGTCAAGGAGATTGCTTATAAAAACCCTAACTTACTAAACGTGGGGGTTTCCATCTCATAAGACAACACATACCGTGGGTAATTCAAACTTTCTAAATGTGAGGAAACACATGAGGGGAGCCGGACTTACTAAACGTGAGACCCCCATCTCATTTGCATGCCCTTTCGGTGCTAAGAATCTAATTTCCTTTTGTAATCATCTTTAGTCATCACATAAATTCACATTACCCTTTACTAGACTCTTATGCAAACATCTTACCATAATAGCTCATATGTGTTCATTAGTGAGTAACAATTCTTTCACTTTAGAAACACTTAACAAGTGAGTAAACCTTTCACTTTACATTACACTATAATCATAAGAACTACCTTACAAACATATAGCAATCATACCATAACATACATACATACTTCATAGCTAATTCAACTGTAGAGGGTTAAGGATGAGGAAACTATGTCATCAACACCACAACAACACATTAGGTATAGCATCATTACAATCTAAGTAATTCACCTTTCATACTTGAGTTCAAAAAAGAACCAACCTTCATACCTTCTGGCCTTCGTGGGACATCCATACTTCAATTACCAAACAATTCATAACCAATGCATAATACAAGGTCATTCATGAAGTAATAACATAATCAACATTAATATAAGCAATTGCCATATTCCCTTTATAGCCTTCAAGGATTCATTAAAAGACTCAACCCTAATTTCATAGAAATTATACATAACCTAGGGTTGTTTCATCATACAAACATGAATTACATAACATCACATTTAATTCATAGCCTTCAATCAATATCCAACACAAACTAGGGTTAGAATTAGGAAAAGAAGGAGAAACATGGGTCTCATGGGGAATTATTCAAGAAACCACCAATACAATCATAAATTCATCCATAATTGTTCATACAACATCAATCAAAGTCAGTTTATAACATCAATTTCACTTTACAAAGAAGACCCACATTTTTGGATTGAAACCTAGAAGTTGGATATTTTGAAATTCATCATGAAGGGGCCTCTTGGGGAAAGGAATCCCAAGAGTGATAAGCAACCATACCTTATTGGCGAATTAACCACGAAAATCTTAGTTGAAACCTTGGAAGGTTGGTCTTCTTCTTGAAGCTCCAATATTCTTCCATGGAGTTCTTTAGAAGAGAGAGAGAGAGAGTAGAGTACCCTAAATAACCCTCACATAGTTGGACTCTTTAATGAAATATGAATTGATTTCTGAATTTCTACATTTTCATTGGACTCGCGATGCGGAGTTGCTCCCTTAATATATTTGGAATTAAATTTCGAGACAATAGAGTCCGCAACACCACTACATCGCGAACTAACTTTTTACTTCATAAGGGAGTAAGTCCGCAAGACGGACCTATTCCCACCAAGTGCAATTTGCAAGCTTTCTTGGCCAAGGTTAGGGTCATCCTCAAGGTCCCTTAGGGTTGCCCCGGGTCATCGTATTGGAATGTTTTCACCCTAAAAGCATATATTTACCTAATTTTAACCTTTTTACAAGATTATACGATCATACGACACACCCAAACCTGCCCTAAACCTAAGGACACACTAGAACACATTCTTCTCTAGTTTCCGGACGTCGTGGTCGTTTCTTGACATTTAGACTTTTACCCTTCCAAACCAATATAATTGCATTAATTTAGGTTTAGAAATATCATTTTTACTATATTTAAGTCAATATTCATAAGGTGAGGCTCTAACTTAAGTCATAGAATTTCTGGGGTGTTACAATTACTAACCCTTACCTTTACCTCATATTAGACAACACATCGATGTTTGGCTTAGTTAATACATCGCACCAATCGACACTAGCCTATTAGATAGTATCACACTAAATCTATGTTGATAATTCTTTTCTTGTTGATTACCTCCTTGGTCTGGCAAGAAGCCACGAGGCGCGTTCTAACGCGTGCACTCGTTAAAAAGACTTCTAAACGAAAGAATTATCAATGCATGCAACAATACCATTCAAGAATTGCTTAGTAACTATTCATACTTTGTTAATCGCTCATGGTTCCCACAACCCTAGTTGTGTAGTTTAGTTACCCATAATCTTTTGAACACAATTCATTGTTTTAGATGAAAGAATTATGAACTTACGTAAGAAGAATAATAAACCCAGAAATTCAACTTGAATTGCTACACCAAAATCTTCAAAACAAAATTAGGAAATCAAGAATTGCTAAAGTTGCAAGTTAATCTCCCAAGTCAACAACTAGAATAAAAGTAATAATGTCTAACCCCCAGAAATGAGGTTTACATGCCCTATTTATAGAAACCAAGTCCTAAATTAAAAGGGAAACAAAATAAGGGAAGTTTGTTCAGGCACGCGTTTTCATTACACGAGACTGACTCACGGACTGTCAATGGATCTACGGTCTAGGAGTCCATCCATTAGACAGGACTTAGAAAAATTTTTAGATTCCAAAACTCAGCTTCTCTGAAGCAAACGACGGAACTGCAGTATGGATCGTAGATCAATCTACGGTATGTCAATCCCTATCCATAGCTCCACACTTAGAATCTTCAAACATCAGGTACTGGAACCATCACAGTATCATTCTACGGATCAACAGTATGGTCCATAGATCAATCTACAGACCATCAATGGCCACCGTGGTTCCACACTTGGTCAGATTTTGCTGATTTTCATTGCATGCTGATCTACGGGCACCATCTACGGAGCGTCAATGGACCTACTGTCCGTAAACCACCTCTGTAGATGCCTTATTCTGCATTTCTTTCAGCTGTCTCTTTACGTCTGTGCCTAAACATTTTTCCTGCAAAACATGATAAAAACACATAAAAACCAATACAAAAAGGCCCTAGACACACACAACTCTTAAGTAAAATGTAATAAAAATACCGTAAACTAACGGTATATCACTGCTCTCCTCATGTCCACCTCTTCCTGAGTGTAGTCGGCCTCTATACGCCGGATGTCAGTGGAGGATGTAGGAGTGACCACAATATCTTTCGCCTCATCACGAGGAACTCCGGCACCCCAACATAGCTCTATACTCAACACTTGGAAGGGAAGAGAAGTATGGCTCTTCTTGGCCCTCATGGCCATCTCCTGCTCTATGAGTCCCAAGTCGATGGTCCTCTGGGATTTGATCGACCTAAGGAAGGTTGCCTTAGGATGGCAGAGGATGGACTCGTTCTGCGTCGGCATGATGGAGTTGCTGATGAATCCAAACCAATATATCGCAACTACATTCAGCTTTTTTTTCTCAATGGGAGCTCCTGCCTCTATCCACCTCAGGGTGGTGTCAGAGATGAGGTGCGAAAGCTGATGAGTCCACAAATTAGACTCATTTAGGGCTATATTTTAATAGAAATTGTCTCTTCAAGTGCTTATTTTATCTATATATTTGATGAAAACTCTAAAGTTTTAGGTATTTGAAGTTTGAAGGAAAGCATGAACACTACTTCGCAAAAAGGAACTAAAAAGCTGAAAAGAACAAGAAAATGAAGGCCTGAGGACCGCCGAGTCCACTAGGCGAATCGCCGAAGGGTCTCACTTTGCCTTTTGTTCTAGTGTGATGAGCCCTGAAGGAAAGGATCAAGTTGGCAAAAAAAGAGAGCAGTCAGTGGATCACCGAGATGTTCCACGAAGCAGTACTATGTCGCCCAATGACCCAAAGTACGACAATGCCAAAGGATGGTACAAGATGGCGATGAACTACACCAAGGGGAAAATTGTCGAATTGATCGGCGATTCCGACTAATGTAGCCAAATAATCCGCTTCAGCACATATTTTTGAAAACTATAAATACTCGTTGAGAAAGACATTCTTAGTATTAGATTTTAGTATCATATTTTCAATATAGAACAATATAATTTTAGTACTTTTTATTTTGCTCTGCGTTTGAAGAGGGCTTTGAAAACTTGAAGAAAAAGAGGGTTTCATATCCAGGGATTTTGACTTGGGTCTCTTGGATTCTTAATTCTTGGCCTGTAACAAGACCTAAATATTCATACCCATTTGAATGCAAGCTCATTTAGATCTAAATTTCTATCTCTTGAGGAGTAGCTAAAAACCCCCATTCTTGGGGTGTGATTTAGCATATATGTGATGATATTATTGTTGGGTCTTGCTTGCTGATAAATTAGATGTATTTTAATGGTGATTTCACCTAGTGGTTAGGTTTAATTTAATGGGTCTATAGTTGAAAATACAAATTCACCCATGTGTTTTTGGCTTGCCCAAGAGTGAGGTCGTGAAACCAAGACCGCTAGAATGATGGCCTAAGGAGTGGGTTGATATGAGGTTTGTAACGACCCGAGAGCATCCCCTAGTCGTTACCAGCGTATTCGACCTCGAAGAGGTCTTATACAAGCCCTTAGCATTCGTCATAGCATGTATCATAGAATAAACTTTGTGGAAAATTTAAAACTTTTACTTTGGAAGTCCAACTTCACTTCATATACGAAAAATAGAATCTAACTTCGTCACAATGCACCATTTACACATAGAAGTATCGAAAATGGGACTTATCCCTTACATCAATAAGAAATCTTGAAATAGGAAAGTACAACAATGTCTTTCAACATAAGCAAAAAACTAAACATAGAAGCTAGATCATAAGGTCTTGTCTTCGGACTTGAGGACTCACCAACTTGGGGAAGCAACTCCAAGTGTCTTGAGAAGTAAGCTTGAATCCTCAACAGCCCGAACCTAAATGTTTGGGAAAAGGGAGAAAATATGGGTTAGTACAACACACATACTAAGTATGGCTACTATGCATAAAAACCATTAAAACATGTATAAAAGGACATTTTAGTCAAAACATGCTTTTTCCCAAGTAAATCCAATATGCACACAATTAAGTATCACAGTCCAAACTAACATAATATCATCCCAACATGCAGACAGCCCAAGCAATACTAGTGCAATGCAAAGAACAGAACCCCATAACCCTATTCAAAACCAAGTATCATATTAAGCAACCTACTTCATGCATACATTCATAAGATCATATTTCATCATAACTTACCATATTCATAATGATCATACATAACATAGCTTCAACATAGATAAGTCATATTCATCATAATCATAAGAGAACACTACAACCACCATCCCTTAGGATCCCACAAGTGCAATGTGCAAGAGAAGTCCCATACCCTCCCTTACACTATGTAGAAACCCTTAAGATATCCCTAGTAAGAGTTCACACCTTTAATACCTTCATTTACTTTTACATTTGAGAAATATTGCAATAACCGACATAGACCATGACAGCTACATGGAATCCGGTGTTCTACTCCCACACTAAAAAGAGAGGGTTAACACTTGCCTAAGGTGTAACCATTCGTACATAGTTATCTAGGTGGATCCACTAAGCTAAAGTCTTATATGGGCACATAGTTAAGGGTCAAGGTGATTGCTTCTAGAAACCCTAACTTACTAAACGTTGGGGTTTCCATCTCATGAGACAACACATACCATAGGTAATCCATACTTGCTAAACGTGAGGAAACCCATGTGTGGAGCCGGACTTACTAAACGTGAGACCCCCATCTCATTTGCATGCCCTTTCGGTGCTAAGCATCTAATTCCCTTTGTAATCATCTTTAGTCATCACATAAGTTCACGTTAGCCTTTAATAGAACCTTATGTAGACATCTTACCGTAATAGGTCCTATATGTTCATAAGTGAGTAACAATCCTTTCACTTTGGAGACAATTAGCAAGTGAGTAAACCTTTCACTTTACATTTCACTACATTCGTGAGGACTACCTTTCTATCATATAGCAATCATACCATTATATACATACATACTTCATAGCTAATTCAAGCATAGAGGGTTAAGGATGAGGAAACAAGGTCATCAACACCACAACAACACATTAGGTATAGCATCATTACAATCTAAGTAATTCACCTTTAATACTTGAGTTCAAAGAAGAACCAACATTCATACCTTCTTGCCCTTCGTGGAACCTCCATACTTCAATCACCAAGAAATTCATAACCAATACATAATACAAGGTAATTCATGAAGTAATAACATAATCAACATCAATATAAGCAATTGACATATTCCCTTCATAGCCTTCAAGGATTCATTCAAATACTCGACCCTAATTTCATAGAAATTATACATAACCTAGGGTAGAATCATCATATAAACATGAATTACATAACATCACATTTAATTCATAGCCTTCAATCAGTATCCAACACAAACTAGGGTTAGATTTAGGAAAAGAAGGAGAAACATGGGTCTCATGGGGAATTCTTCAAGGAACCACCAATACAACATAATTTCATCCATAATTGTTCTTATAACATCAATCAAAGTCAGTTTATAACATCAATTTCACTTTACAAATAAGACCCACATTTTTGGATTGAAACATAGAAATTGGAGATTTTGAAATTCATCTTGAAGGGGCCTTTTGGGGAAAGGAATCCCAAGAGTGATAAGAAACCATACCTTTTAGATGAATTAACCACAAAAAGCCGAGTTGAAACCTTGGAGAGTTGGTCTTCTTCTTGAAGTTCCAATCTTCTTCAATGGAGTTCTTGAGAAGAGAGAGTAGAGAGAAGGAGGAACTTTAGGTTTAGATATTTTGGGTTTTGTGTTTGAGTGATAAAAGTGAGGTAAATTTACTTAAAAATCATTATATACATGTCCCCTAAAGTAACCTAAATACCCCTCACTTAAATGGACTCTTTAATGAAGGAAAAATAGATTTCTGAATTTCTACATTTTCATCACGGAACAAGTCCGCGACGCGGAGCTATTCCCTGAAGATATTTGGAATTAAATTTTGAGACAATAGATTCTGCGACACGACTGCGTCGCGAACTGAAAGTTTTCTCCTTGGGGGAGCAAGTGTGCGACGCCCCCTCATTCCCTCTATGCACAACTTGCAAGCTGCCTTGGCAACTTGCTTGGCCAAGGTTGGGGTCCTCCTCGGGGCCCTTAGTGTTGTCCCGGGGCATCGTATTCAAATGTTTTGACCCTATAAACATATATTTACCTAATTTAAACCTTTTCACCATATTATACCATCATACGACACTCCCAAACCTACCCAAAACCTAAGGACCCACTACAGCACATTCTTCTCTAGTTTTCGGATGTCGAGGTGTTTTCTTGACGTTTAGACTTTTACTCTCCCACACCAAGTCAATTACATTAGTTTAGGTTTATAAACATCATTTTAACTATTTTTAAGTCATTATTTATAAGGTGTGGCTCTAACTTAAGTCATAGAATTTCCGGGGTGTTACTAGGTTGAACCCGAGAAGGATAGCCCTAGTCCCATATCCTAACACTCAGCTCGAGAGAGTGAGTGGGGCAAGGTGTAGGCTGGCCTTTATGCGGCAAATGGGTGTCCGAGAGGAATGCATTTGAAACAGGGTAAGCTGCTCTAGATGGAATTATTTCCATCTAAAGCTTAGCCTAGTCACCATTATCTTGCAAATTTCCTATCGAAAGCATGTACCCAACTATTTTTCTCAACTTGTATTGCGGTCAGACCCCAAGAACTCTTCCCCATACTTGATTGTTTTGTTATCTTCATTTTTTTTACTTACTAGTAACAAAACCCCATTGATATTTGACACTTTTGTGTCCCTCTTAAATTTACAATGTTTTTAATCGTTAATGTCTTTAGCTACGACTAGTTAGAACTAAAATTTATTTTTCTATTAATTCTCAAAACCGCTCCCTTGGGACAAGACCACAACCCTTTGTTGGGTTACTATACTATTGCACGATCGTAGACACTTGCACTAGAGGTTGTGTCATTGATTACCTATAAACATCAAAGTGGCGCCCCTGTCGGGGAGTGGTGTTACTTGAGAATTCTTAGATTAGTAGAATATTTGCTCTTCTTAGTTGTATTCTACTTACCTAATTTTTAGTTTTGTTTGTTTGTTGTGTGAATATTTCAGAAAGCATGAGTGTTAACGGTATCAACAGTAGTCTAGTAGGCCACTAAGATGACATTAGAAATCTCAGCAATGACCACGAGCCCAACATCAATGGTCCCTGTTTCATGGGAGGTGTTAAAGCCATCCGTTTACCCCAGGCAAAGGAAATATAGTGTTCCACATAACGAGCACCATGTTGCAACTCTTGCAACTAAAGGGACTTTTCAGCGGACTGGCTCATGAGGATCCTTACGAGCATCTTTGAAACTTCGTAGATGTGTGTGGACCATTCCCATTCAAAAACATCTCTCAGGAGTCAGTCCGGTTAAGGCTATTCCCTTTCTCGTTGATGGGAGAGGCTTGCAAGTGCCTAGCCAAGCTACAACGTGAATCAATCACTTCTTGGGCGGAGTTGGTGACCGCATTTCAATTATGATTTTTTCCTCCCTCGAAGATGATGTGGCTGAGGGATAGCATCCAGAGCTTTAAACGTCTAGAAGGTGAGCATCTGCACGAAACATGGCTAAGGTTCAAAAAGTTGGTGCTACAATGCCCAACCCACAGTTTGCTGGACAACGTGCTACTTCAATACTTTTACTGAAGTTTAGATTCGATAAACAAAGGTGTCGCTAAAAAATTATCTCCTAGTGGTTTAATGCAACAACCATATGTAGTAGTAGCCTAGCTTTTAGATGGTATGACAACCATCAATAGAGCATGGTACACTCGTGAGGACCAAGTCTCCCCTCTCACTTTCAAACTATCCAAGGAGCAAATTGAAAAAGACAATGAGAGAGATCATAACATCGCCAAAATCATAATGCAGCCTAATATTTTATCCAAAAAAGCCATAGGGGCCGGTGCACGTGATGTCAATGTTGTGAGGGTCGGGAGTGTTAATCCTAAGGAGATGAAGTTTGAATACTTATATAACGAGAAGGTAAATTTTCTAGCCAAGCAGGGCGGTCACTACCACTCAAACTACCCAAGGCAGGGTGGTAACTAAGGGTGGTCTAGAGACGAAGGTTGGAAGGATCGAGATCATGAATGGAGGGACCGAAATCCAAATTGAAGGAAGGGGAGAAAGATAGATACGTGCCTCCCCATGAGCGCCAGAAGCCAAAGGATTCGAACGGTGGTAGGTCTGAGGATATTCTCTCGCGCATCCTCTGCAAAGTTGAAGGGTCAGACAAAATACTAAAAGGATGAAAAAGATGTATCTACCCTTACCCAGACTATTACCTCTCATTCAGTTTCAATCAAGCAGTTACAGTCCCAGATGGGTCATATCTCGTCTCACCCAAATCTGAGACAGCCAGGGGGTTTGCTGAGTGATACCATGGCTAACCCCAATAATGAGGTTTAAAGGTGAACTTGTGGCATGCCACGACGTTAACTAAGGCTCTATTTGGGAGGCAACCCAAAACCATTTATTGCTTTCTGTTTCTTTGATAAAATAATGGTTTGTTAATTGTGCAGATGGAAGTGTGGAGAGTGAACGAAAAGCACAGACTGGCGAGCAATAGATCCAGTAGGCGAGTCCGATCTTGTCCACCATTTGACTCAAGACATAGTCAACGTTGGAGTCTGTAAAACTTGGCGAGCTTTGGAAATTATTAGCTAATCGCCGACCATGTCGGTGATCACAATGGAAATTGCCGCCTGGACCCCTATAAACCAGAGGTTCTGTAAATTTCGGTGAAGAAACTAAATAATCAGTGCTCCGCCGAGTGAGTTGGTGAACTCGACTAACGTCGCTGAGTGGGCGAAAACTGGACGGTCTTTGCATGCCAAAGGTTTAAAAGTTTCAACTTCACTCACTTTCCCCCACTTTTCTAATGTCCAAACTCACACCAGCATTTTAGTTTTTGTATTTCTTGCACTTTTGGAGTATTTTGTTTCATTGATTTGTGCGCGAATTCGGATTGCATTGCCGCCTATCTTCTCGATAGTATTTTAATCAGTACAAAAGGTTAGTTTCTTAATACCCGTAATTATTTTGTCAGCATTGTACTCATTTGCGAACTTTTTAACATTGTTAAGATGTGTTGAACCTCCCTGATGGGATAGAATTGATTAAATGTCTATTGTTATTCAATAACATTGCTTAATCAGTGAAATCTTGTTATCCTATGTATCTAGTTGAGTTAATGTATGATAGGTGGTGTTCATATGTTATGGGTCTAGGTTAAGTGTGTGCTATTTTGCTTAAATTGTGTTTTCGGAGGGTTGTGGGACCTATTACAAAAGTTGGGTCAAAAGTAGGCACGATAGGTGATTCAGTGAGCTGTGACGAGCTCACCAAACCACTCCATTGTTCATTTAAGTACTTGATCTCTCCTTTAATATCATGTTTTATTTGTTGTGGTTGTTGTAACTTTTGGTGAGAAGCACAGGATCACCAAGTGCACTCGGCGACTCGCCAAATGACACCTTAATCACCCTTTGTCTACACTCCTAATATCTTCTGCACTGTGACCTTTGGCAGATTGTATGTGGCTCGCCGAATGTATTCGGCGTCATGCCGAATGGATTATCTTGAATTTCTGGAGATGAAAGCTTTTGTTTTGGTTGTCAAATGTGTTCTAACATTATCTCAAAGACTTTGAACACATGGCTAGATCGGAAGTTGAAGGAAGGAAAATGCCACCCAAACACATAAGAGCAGAACAGTTCAGAAGAACTGAAAAGAGTAAGAGCAAGGAAGCAAAACCCAGTAGGAGGATTCCCATTGACCCTTCCGTCCCTTCGTGTGCTCGATTGTTGGTCAGCGTGATACATGCCTTCGGAGCGTTGCATGATTTGGATAAAATGGCTGAGGCAAACATCGCTACAGAAGCTGACACAGAAAAGAAAAAGAAAACCTGAAGCAGACTACCAATACTCTGGGTATTGATGCCAAGACAATGGAGAATCTGCGTAGACAAGATTTTTCCTTACCTCCCACTCTGTATTCCTTTAATATACATTCTAGATATTTTTTATATACATTTGAGGACAAATGCTTTTACTTGTGGCGGGGTGAGGCTCACCTTTTGTGGGCTATTTGTATTCGTGTTTTGTATATATTTGGGTTGTTCCGTTTAAAATTGTTTTTACACTGCTTCCATGGATGTTTGAGCTCATGTTTCCCTTTTTGTTTTAAATTATAAAATTGATTTTGTCCCTTCCAGGAAATTTTAAATTTTTCTGAAAATATTTGCCACCTCTATGTGCTGAAAGTGGCTGTTCTTTTGCAAAATTTAAGTGTCGGTTCTGATCAATACTGATGACTTGAATAGTGTTCTCAGTTGAACAAACATGAATGTGCGGCTACGACGAGACCAAATGAAGTTGCATAGATAATATGTGAACTTTGTGCATCTTGTTGTGATTAGCCATTTATCAAATTGATTCTCTTGTAATGACTGTTGCACACTAGCAAAAGTGTGTAGTCTTGTTTAACTTGAGTGTTGATGCCTTGTGTGATTAGTTTACTTTGAACCATGCATAATAATCCTAGAATTTTCCCCGTTAGTCTGATTGATTTAGAAAGCTGTGCTCTTGAGATGATCTTAGGCAACTTTAAAGAGTGTGAACAAAATTTGACAAATACCTCCTTTCTGGCCTACCCATGAGCGTGTGAAACTCTTTTGAACACCCCTTGATCCTTACCTTTCTTTGGAAGAAACTTGATAAACCCTAGACATTACTTGATCCTCTACCTACAATCCTCTTGATTGGTGGTTTAGTGACTAGCCAACATAGGCCAAAAACCTAAGTTGGGGGTGTGGTGAAAAGAAAAAGGAGAAGTCAAGAAATGAGAGAAAAAGTCTCTCTAATCCATGGCAATACAGAAAAAAATGGAAACCCTCCAAAAAAGTAAATTGTGGAATAAAAGTGTAAAAGGAATTGGGTTTCCAAGCAATACAGGGAGAGTAAATAAAAGGATGACTTAGAAGCACTATAAGAAAAGGTGATAAGGGAAAGGAAAAGGACGTTTGGAGAACACCACATCTCACGAGGATGAAGAAGTCACTGAGCCTAAATAACCAAACCTTTGCACTGAACCCCTTTACAAGCCTTGAAAAGACCTTTTTGATCTTGAGTATGCCGAACTGAAAGTCGATTGGAAAATAAGGGCAAACCTATAGGTGAAAACATGCATTGTGTTCCTCTTTTTGAGTGTGAGTGATCCATCTGATTCCTGGTCGTAAATTGATTAGCCTCTGTGTGTGAATATGGAATCATTCATTGTGTGAGGACATTTAGATACTTTTGTTCAGCTTGAACTTACATTAGTAGAAAGTATTGTGAGCATGAGAATCTTGGGTAATGGTGTGTCACAACTTGAATCTTTGAGTACACAATTGACTCTTCGCATAAGTAGTTTGAAGTCTTGTTGTGTACATTCATGATTGATTCTTGTGTAACAATATTTGAGACACCCTTTTTGAACAGCTGAACTTGAGTTTGCTTGAGGACAAGCAAAAGTTTAAGTTGGGGTGTTAATGAGTCCACAAATTGGACTTATTTAGGGCTATATTTTAATAGAAATTGTGTACTCAAATTGTTATTTTATCTCAATATCTGATGAAAACTCTTAGGTTTAAAGTATTTGTAGTTTGAAGGAAAGCATGGACACTACTTTGTAAAAAGGAATGAAAAGGCTGAAAAGAACAGGAAAATGAAGCCCTGAGGACCGCCGATTCCACTAGGCGAATAGATCAAGGGTCTCACTTCGCCTTTTGTTCCAGTGTGCTGAGCCCTAAAGGAAAGGATCAAGTCGGCGAAAAAAGAGAGCAGTCGGTGCATCGCTGAGAAGTTCCGCGACGCAGTACTATGTCGCCCAATGACCCGGAGCACGACGATGCCGAAGGATGGTACAAGATGGTGATGAACTACACCAAAGGGCGAATCGCCGAATTGATCGGCAATTTTGACTAATGTCGCCAAATGATTCGCTGCAGCACATATTATTGAAAACTATAAATACTCGTTGAGAAAGACATTTTTAGTATTAGATTTTAGTATCATATTTTCAATATAGAACAATATAATTTTAGTACTTTTTATTTTGCTCTAAGTTTGTAGAGGGTTTTGAAAACATAAAGAAAAAGATGGTTTCATCTCCAAGAATTTGGACTTGGGTCTCTTAGAAACTTCATTCTTGGACTGTAACAAGACTTAAATCTTCATAACCATTTGAATGCAAGCTCATTTAGGTATAAATTTCTTTCTCTTGATGTGTGGCTAAAAACCACCATTCTTTGGGTGTCACTTAGCAAATATGTGTTGATATTATTGTTGGGTCTTGCTTGTTGATAGGTTAGATGTATTTTAATGGTTATTTCACCTAGTGGTTGTGGTTTAATTTAATGGGTTTGTAGTTCTAAATACAAAGCCACCCATGTATTTTCGGGTTGCCCGAGACGGAGGTCACAAAACCAAGACCGCTAGACTGATGGCCTAAGGAGTGGGTCGACATGAGGTTCAACCTGAGAGGGTGAGCCCTAGTCCCATATCCTAACACTGAGCTCAAGAGAGTGAGTGGGGTAAGGCGTAGGATGGCCTTCATGCGGCAAATGCGTGTCCGAGAGGAACGCATTCGAAACGGGGTAAGTTGCCCGAGAGGGAACTTATTTTCATCTAAAGGTTAGCCTAGTGACCATTATCTTGCAAATTTTCTATAGAAAGCATGTACCCAACTATTTATCTCAACTTGTATTGCAGTCACACCCCAAGAACTCTTCCCCATACATGATTTTCTTGTTATCTTTGTTGTTTTTACTTACTACTGACAAAACCCCTGTTGATATTTGACACTTTTGTGTCCCCGTTAATTTTACAATGTGTTTAATCGTTAATGTTTTTAGCGATGACTAGTTAGAACTAAATTTTATTTTGCTATTAATTCTCAAAATCGCTCCCTTGGGACATGACCCCAACCCTTGGTTGGGTTACTATACTATTGCACGATCGTAGACACTTGTACTGGAAGTTGTGTCGTTGATTACGTATAAACATCACAAGACAACCCTTGAGATCATCCAAGGGAGTCGTAGTGGTGTCCATGTTAGGGTAGTCAAGGACTGACCCTCTCTCCAATACATCGTTTATATGATCACGGCTGCAACTCACTACTAACCCCTGTACGAAGACAAACTCTGCAGTCCTGAATGTGTTGGCCTTCTTCATTCTCTTGGGTACCAGCTCCCCGTATGTTGTGTAAAATTCTCGGACCTATGTGGGAATATAGGGGCCTCCGGACCTGGTAAACTGCTTGAACCAATGAAACTGGAATGTCTCCTTCACTCTGGAGTATTTACCTACTAATCCCTCTGTGGATTGTAACTTCTCCTCAAGAACTGTCCGTAACCCATCGGTTTTTAATCTATTTAGTAGCCTGGGAAGAGGAACCTGTGCAAGTGGAACAGGGACCACAGTCAGTACCAGAGCTGGCGTTGTAGAAGTTGTAGGAGGGGTGGCCTCTAGAGCTCTCGATGAGTCTGGGCGAGACCAAGCATAGATCTCTGCTCACCTAGTCCAAAGAGGAAGATCATTATCCGGCTTGTAGAATGCAGCTTGGGAGTCAAAGGACTCTCCCTCACTGCCGGAGTTGTGCTCCGGAACATAAGACATGGGCTTCTTGCTCTTCCCCTTGCCTCCCTTAGGAGGTGTTGTCTTTCCCTTTTTGGGGGGGATTTGCTGCCCCTTTATTGATGACTATGCCCTGTGCTCTTTTTCGGGGCGGCATGTCGAGGTTGGTTCTAGCTATATATGCAAAAACATAGTAGAAAGTTAGGAATAATTCAAGAAAATTGCCGAAAAATAGTTGCACACAGACTGGTAAAATGGATCGACGATTCGCCGAATCGCTTTGGTCTCACCATATGGTGCTCGCCGAAAGGATTGGCTAAAAAATTCACAGAAAAATTGGCATGTTGGCGATAGGAGGGGCCATTCGGTGAATCACCGATAGCATTCGGCGAGCAAAGAAAAGCTTGCCGAAAATTATAGTGTATTTTAACGGTTAGGGGAGCAGAAAGGGCGATCAAAGAAGACTTTAGGCAAGTCACTGAGTTCACTCAGTGAACTCAGGCATCACGCCGAAAGTTATAGAAGCAAAACTCAACATTACTATGAAAATAAAGGCGATCAAGAGCGATTCAGCGAACCGCCAAGTGGTTCAGCGAGCTTGGCCCAGCTCGCCAAACTGCCCAACGTGCCTATTTTCACCCCGACTCTCAAAATCAACCCCGCAACCCCCTAAACAAAATCAAAGCATACACTAACACAATTAGACTCAGACCCATAAGTGCCATGCCACCGGGGTTCTCAGACTTCTCTAGTATGGCCAAAATTGGCCATCTGACGACTTTAGCCCTTAAGAATGACATCAAATGCTCCATCATCAGGCAAAGTATGTCATTTAGCACAATTATGGGTTACTCAGACTTCACCTAACTAGTCCCAACAACAACTTAGCACAACCCAACAATTTAGACAAAATTTTAAGCACGAAATTTGGGAAATCAAAAATATAGGGATTTTAGGAGAGATATTCAAATTAAATTCGGCAAACAAGCACACAAACATGGATTCAGAGAGGCCAAACACACATCACTAAGAACAAAACAATTGCAATTGTGTAAAAACCACGAAATACAAGTTTGGGGTTCGGAAAACCAACCTTTAATGCTGAATACGAGATTTGATATGCTAGGAGGAAAATATTTCCAACTCCTAACACACAATCAACCACTAACAGATGGTAAAAATACAAAAATATAGAAAAATATAGTGCGGTGTGATCTTGGGAAATTAAAAAGTGAGGGAATGTGAAAGAATTTAAAATTTTAAGCCTTTGGCCTTTAAAACCATCCCGTTCTTGCCCTTTTGGCAACATTAATTTTGCTCGCCGAACCACTCGGCGACACACCGAGTGGTCACTTACCTCACTGAGTTTTACAGGACCTCCAGTAAATATGGGGTCCAAACTGTGGACAAAGTCGTGATCGCCGACCCGTTCGGCGAAACACCGATTTGTCCATGGCCCGCCGAGTTTTACAAACTCCAACCTTAGAATTTTTTGAGTCCAACAACGGTTCAAGTCGGGATCACCAACCATTTCAGCGAGTCACCGACTGGCCCTTTTGCTCACCAACCTGCACTTTTCAAACACATTAAACTCTTTAACCTACAAAATCAACACACGACTATTTCTAAAACAAAAGAAAAGCAAATAAAAACTTGGGTTGACTCCCAAGCAACGCTTTAGTTAACATCGTGGCACGACGTAAGTCCTCACTCAAACTTCAATCTTGGGTTTGGCCATAGTATGACTAGGCAACCCCATTTTTGTCTCGGGTTTAAATGAGATGAAATCTGACCCATTTGGGTCTCCAACTGCTTAGTAGATACAGAATGAAAAGTCACCATCTGGCTAAGGGTCAATACAAACATCTTCCTTCATCTCTCTCAAAATTTTATCGGACCCCTCAACCTTCTTTAGAATATGAGAGCGCAAATCCTCAGACCACAACCCTTAAAATCATTAGGCTTTTGGTACTCGTGGGGAGGGACATACCTATCCTTCTCCCCATCTCTTTCCTTCAAAGTGGGGTTACAATCCCTCCACTCTCTATCACGATCTCTCTGACTTTCACCCCTGTTCCAACTTTGGTTACCACCCTGCCTTGGGTAGTTTGCACGATAACCACCTCTTGGGTTGGCTAGGAAGTTCACCTCCTCGTTATACATTACTTCAAACTTAGCCTCTTTGGGGTTCACAAATCCTACACCCATAACATTAACACTCCTAGCACCAGCTCCCATGACATTTTTGGACAAAATGTCAAGTTGGGTCATGATCTTTGCCATGTGTTGGATACACTCTTGGTCATTCTCAAGCTACTCCTTGGTCTATTTAAACGTGAGAGGGGAGACCTGATCCTCATGGGTGAACCATGCCCGGTTAATGTTGGTCATACCATCCAAGAGCTTGGCTGCTATAACGTAAGGTTGTTGCATCAAACCTCCCAGAGAAAGTTGATCAGCTACTCCCTTGTTCACCGAATCAAGGCTACGGTAAAATTATTGCAGCAAAACGTTGTTGGTCAAACCATGAATTGGGCATTCCAACACCAACTTCTTGAATTGTAGCCAAGTTTCATGCATTGGCCAAATTGGGGTGACCTACGGAAGCGGTGCACACCTAGTGGATGGCCTCCGTAGGTGAAGAGGACCCAAACCAAGCCACATCACTAAATGATAGATGACCAGTACGGTTCATCAACCCATCCATGGTCCGTGGATGGGGGTCCGTCAATTGGACCTGGTTTGCTGTTAAGGACACGGCCAAGCTACGGGTGAGTTGGTAAATTCACCCCAAGTCCTAATTAATGTATGGACAGCTATTTTAAGTATATTAAGATATTTTAAGATTATTAAAACATTAAAATGCTATTTTAGATTTCATTATTAATTTTTCCCAAAGTCAAAACCCTCCCTCTCAAAATATCTGCCATCTAAGAACTCCATTGAAGAGCAATAGGAGAAGAAGACTTAGGTCTTGAAGAGGAAGGCTATTGGGTATATTTTTGTGGGATTCGTCAAGTAAAAGGTATGGTGATCCTTCATCTAGGGTTAGTTTTCACCCTATAGTCAATTTCAAAGAAGTTTCGAAGTTTTCAAGTTCATGAAAAACCAAGGGTCTCGCTCAATCTCATGGGTTCTTTCATCAAACAATTTTAAAGGTTTACTAATATCAAATTATGATTATATTAATGTTTAATTGATGATTTTACTTTGTAAAACCATGATTGCTCTCAATTTCTAAATTGTGGCTTATGAAGTGGGTTTGTTAATTATAAATGAATGTTGATAGAAATTGATTTGATTGCTTTGGATTATTGAATTGTATCATCAACTATGCATAATTATGGTGAATTGTTGTTCAATTGAGGAATTGTGATCATGGCCTTGAAAGGGCAAGTTTGACCTAATTACTTATTGAATTAGAATTGTGTTAGATGTTGATACACTTAAACGGTGGAGGTGTTTACTTATTATGAATAATATTAAGAATATACATGTGATTTCAAGGATGGAATGATGACCTTGTATAGAATATAAGTGTGTTGTGATTGAAAGCATATTCTCTCTTAACACTTATGAATGTTGATGATAACATGTGAAGGGTTCTATAATGTAATGTTGTATATCTTTAATTGGTAGGCTTATGCAAACCTTTCTTGTATTGATGAATGTGATCATGAATGAAGTATCTTGAATTGGTAGGCTTAGGTGCCCTCTTCTTGACAAATTAAAACAATGTTGAATGTAATCTCTTGAATTGATAGGCTTAGGCATCCTTTCCTTATATAATGAATGTATCATGTCTTAATGTCTTCGATTGGTAGACCTAATGTTGGTAGCCTTTCATAAATGAATGAATGATTGTCTACAATTGGTAGACCTAATGTTGGAGACTAATGAAGTATTCTAGGCTAAACCTTAGATTGGTAGACTTAATGTTGGTGGCCTTTCATGAGGAGTCTAAGTGCTAATGTGAATGTAAAACCTTGGGCCGGTAGACCTAATGGGGGTTGCCCTTCCTTGTGTGTGAATGTAAAACCTTGGGCCGGTAGACCTAATGGTGGTGGCCTCCTTCTTGTGTGAAATGATAGTCTTAGAGATGGTAGAACTAATAGTGGTGGCTCTCTCTAGGAAAGTCAATGAGCTATCCTTCATGAACCTTGAAATGGTAGGCCTATTGGTGGTGGCCCTTTCTTGGGTAAAGTACTTTGGCTTGGTAGACCTAATGTTGGTGGCCCTCTCTAGTACACTAATGTAATGAAACTACTCTATGGGAATGTAGGCTAAGCACCGAGAGGATATGGTTAGATAAAGGTTCTCCCAACGTTAGGTCGGATCTCAATGAACATCTTTCATAGCCCATAACTATGTGCCCACATAGGTCCTAGCTAATGGATCTACCTAAGCTAGATGAATCGGCCTTCCTTCAGCAAGGAGATCACCTTTTATGGTGTTGGTTTACAAGACACCGGATTCCATGATTTAGCTCTCATGGTCTCTGTCGGTTAAACGCTTATTCCCATCAAGTGCGATGTGGACTCTAGTTACTTGATAGGTACTACAAAGTGTAGGTAGTACCATGGGATGCTATCTATACATTGCACGAGTAGGCTTTGAAGGGGCTATAGCTAGTTCTCTAAGTCTTAATGACTAAATGTATGAAAGTCCTCTAAATGCATGAATGTGTCCTAAATGAACCTAATGAAGAATGTTGGAGTAAATGCTTAAATGTGAAGATGCATGCTATACTTGGATTGTATTGTGAGTTACTTTCTTGTCATGATTTATTGTATATGAATATGCCTTGTCTAGGGTACATTCAAAGGAGTACTTAGTGTGAGTAGTAGTATGGGACGTTACTTGCACATTGCACAAGTATGACTTAGAGTTGTCTTAGATGTTAGTCTTAATGTGATGATGTGACTCATGTAATGTTTATGTTTCTTAAATGCTTTATTGTGTAAAGGTGGAAAGGATGAATGGTAAGTTCACTATTGGGTTACCTTAGGTGGTGCCATAGTGTGCGTGGTGGTATGGGACGCTACCCATACATTGCACAAGGTATAACTTGAGGGTTACTTGAGGTGGAGGCTCAAGGTGAAGGTAAAGGGTTATATGTGACTTTGTTCAAATATGAAAATCTGACTTGTATGTCAGTTGTGACTTATACTATGCCTCTTTTATTCAATGTTCATGAAGTTTTACCAAATGGCATAAAAGGATGACTTTCAAACAAATTATCCCTTTTTAAGCATGTTTTTGCATGGTCATCATACTTAGTACATATTTGTGTGCTAACCCATATTTTTCTTATTTTTACTACAAGTGTAGGTTCCGGCAAGTGATTGATTCTAGCTAGGATTGAAGTGCTTGGATAGAGTTTTCCTCCAAGACTTGGTATGTCCTCATAGATCAAGGACAACAATTTTTATTGTTTCTAGTTATTTATGTTTTGAGCCTATTGTTAAGACTTTAATTGTAAAGGGCCGTGACCCTATCTTTTTAAAGTTTGTCTAAGATGGCCATGTGAGACTTAGTAGTCCGCTGCTTTATAAATGAGATTTTGATAGTTTGGTTTTAAATAAGGTTTAATTCTGCAATACTTCTATATGTCGAATGTTATGAATGCTAAGAGGCTTGTATTAGACCCCTTCGGGGTCGAGTAGGCCGTGTTACAACTTGGCGGTACTCTCGGGTCGTGAGACCGACTCTTGAAGGAGAATGGACAACAAACATCAACAATGTTTCTTATATGGTCATGGGGATCCTCATGAGCTAACCCACCAAACAACCTTTTCAATTGCAAGAGTTGTAACATAGTACTGGTGATGTGGAACACAACGTTCCCTTCAACCGGAGGTAAGCGAATGGCACCAATTCCTACCCATTAGATGAGGGTCTTTAACATTCGGCTCATTTACATCATTTAGATTTCTAATGTCATATTTGTGGCTCACTTGGCTACCATTTCTTCCATTGACACTCATATCCACTATTTCAAAACAGCAACACCCAAACCAAAACTAAAAGTAATTAGATTCAACTATGACTAAATAGAACAAAATTCAATTTCACCAAAAAAATCTCAAACAACACCACTTCCTGGAAGCGGTGCCATTTTGATTTAACATTTCAAGGACACTTCTTCCAATTCTAAGTGTCAACGATCCTTAGTCAGTATAAAACCTAACTAAATGAGTTGGAGTCGAATCCCACAGGGTGCGGTACATGTTAGAGAATCAATTAGGAAGTACGAATATGGTCAAATCAGCCATTGCAATAGATAGTAGCGAATAAAAACATAATTCAAATCAGGGGGTGACACGAATGTCAAATAAGGGGGTTTTGGTTTTAATTATCAACTAGAAATAGCACGAAATAATACGAAAATAATGAGACAGGTTCTTGGGATGTGATTTGATTATTAGCTAATATAGACAAATGGGTAATTGCAGCTGTTAGGAAATAGTTGAATATTAATGAGTAAGCTAAGCCATAGAGGGAATAAATTTTCTCTAGAACAATTTACCTCGAATCAAGTTGATTTCTCTCGAACATCAACAAACAAGCAAAATAAGACCAGCCCACACCTTAGTCCAGTTACTCTCTCTCGCTAAATGTGCGGGATTGAGTTTAGGATGCACTCTCTCGAGTTGAACCCATATCAACCCAATACCCACTAACCATCAATCAATAAGCTTAATTTTAAAACCTCTCTGTCGAGAAAGCTCAAAACAGAAGGGTAGAACTGCATTTGTAATTACGATTCTTAAATTAAACCACAATTACTGATTGAACTCACTTCTAAACAACATTTAAACTAAAAATTAGCAATACCCATAAACTAAATCAACCCATAATTACATAATCACACTCCAAGAAATGGGGTTTTAGCTAGACGTCATAAGAAGATAAAAATTGTTACCAAATTGAGTTTCCATCAACTGCGTAAGAATGATTTCTGTAATACAATGTTCCAATTCGGAGAATCTCAAACACCCACTTCCAATTTCTCAAAAGTGAAAAACTTCAAGTCTCAAAATCTTAGGAAAAACTAGAGAAACTTGTCTCAATACTCAGAATAATAATTATCGATGCTTTTTGGAATGAATTATCTTCTATGATAAATGTTTTAAAATGTATTTATAGTGTCAAAAAATGTGTTGCGAAGATCCAATCAGTGCAGTAAGTCAGGCTCACCGATCCACTCGGTGATCCACCATTTGGTCACTTCCATCACCCTTCTGCCTTGGCGTTCAACATCCTCAAGGTCTGTAACTTTGGGCGATCCAACACTGTATCGCGGAACCACTCCGCAATCCACCGACTGCTCCTTTCTCTCTCCAACTTGATTCTTTCCTTCAGCGCTTGGCACACTGGAACTTTAGGTGGTGAAGCAGCCATATGGTTACTCACCAAATGGACTTTTTGATCACCAGGCTTGCTTTTTTTCATTCTTGCAACTCGCTTTGTTTCTTTTTGCAAACTAGTGTCCTTTCTATGTTCCTCAATCCATATACCTGGAAACCAAGGATTTTACATTAGTTATTGGCAAAAAATAAGAATTTGAGGACACTAAATCATTGTAAATAAAGCCCTAAATGAGTCTAAATCTCAGACTCATCAATTACTTCCGTTGAATTGTTCATTATTTTGATGTTGCATGCATAATGGGCTGCTAGTCTTGAGTCCTTACTTCTATAAGGTATCTAGATCATCATTCAAGAATGAATGTCCCTAAGGGGGAAATATTGTTAGACCCCGGAAATTATTAGGCTAGACTAGAACTTTACGTGAGGGTTAGAGTCTTGGATTTAACTCCTCGTGCCCGAAAGAGGGAAGTTTAGTGAGGTTTTAGAATCCCCAGGTATCACCCATGAAGGATAACCATAGGCTGTGGTTAGACCCACGCCACGTGGATGAGCCCATAGGCAGAAACCCTGGGAACTGACTATAAAAGTGAGCTAGGAGACCAAGACCCACGCTTCGTGGATGGGTCCACAATTCGTGGGTGGGGAGTCGTGGTTCAGGCCCTGGAAAACATGTCCCAGACCACCATCCTTGGTTCACTAGGATGGTCTATTCGTCCATCCATAGTCCTTCGGTGAGGTCACGTTGGTAGGATTTGAAGGTCAATTAAGTTGAGGGCTTAAGGGTCTTTTCTGGTTTTTAATTAGGATTAAGTGGTGTCATTTTACCCTAACCTAGACCACCTATATAAGGATTTTCGACCCCTAAATTAATTCATTCAACTTATTATTCCCAATTATCCAAATAAAATCCCAAAACATCATCCTATCCAAATATTCTCTCTCTAAAACTCAAAGAAGAAGACGAAGGAAGTTGGAGCTAGGGTTCAAGGAGAAAGGTTCCTCTCATTATTCATTTGGCACTGTTGATTAAGGTATCGTAATCCTTCATCCATTGATAGCCTTCTTTCATGGAGCCCCTTCAAAATCCCAATTTCAAAACTAGAAATCCCCAAAAGTTAGGGTTTGATTCCTAAGTCATGGATTCCTTTAAAAATCACTTTTGATGATTGAATTATGTCACATTATGCATAAATTGATGATTTCCTATGGTTTTATATTGAATTCCACAAGAATCCATGCAATACCCATAATTTTGAATTATGATCTTGTGATGTGGGTCTTGGTTGATAAAATTAGAATGTTATGAACTTATACATATAGTGATTGGCTTACTTGAATTATTATTATATCCATGTATAATGTAGTGAATTCTAGTTGTGTTGATTGAATATGATCTTTGATCCTTGAAGGGCAAAGTATGAGATTTTTCATGATGATGAGATTTATGTATATGCTTTAAGAACATTTTGAGAGTGAAGTGTCTATGATGAGTATCTTGTTGTTGTTTTTTTGAAAGGACATTCTCACATACAGACCTATTCATGAATATGATATGACGTGAAAGGTTTTCTCACATAATAAAGATTCTATACTGGAAAGGTTTTCTCACTTTATTGAATCTAAGATATGTATATGACATGTACGGTGAAAAGCTATTCTCACGCATGATCTACGAGTTATCTTATTAATTATGTTGGATTGAGTGTTAAGACATTCTTCCATATATATGAATTAAGTTAAGACTTAATATGTATTCCATGGGAATTAATGCTTAGCACCGAGTGGATATTGTATATGAGATGGAAGCTTTTACGCTAGTTGAGTCCGGCTTCCAAATGGGTTCCTTTTACGCTAGTTGAGTCCGGGTTCCCAAAGTATGTCTCATGAGATGGAAACATTCTACGCTAGTTGAGTCTGGGTTTCTAGTAGCAATCTCCTTGTTCCATAAAATATGTGCCCTCGTAGGTATTTCGCTTGTGGATCCACCTAAGCTAAGAGTATGCTTCTACCTTAGGCAACTATGACAACCCTTTTTCGTGTGGTTAACATCGGGGGATCCTGTATAGCTCACATTGTCTACTGTCGGTTAAGGCTTATTCCCAAAACAAGAATAAGAATAAGAATATGAATTATGAACTATGGTTAATGAAGAAGCCTTTATATGAGTTTTCAAATGCTTTTAAAGATGATTAAGACTATGTTGACTATCTTTATGACTTATGCTTTTGCACTATCTTGGTGATGATGTTCAGAATTGGTAAATTACATACTTTTCAATGAAATGTCCCTTTTTAGCATGTTTTCAACATTTTTATGCATGACTATCATGCTTAGTGCATTTTTGTACTGACGCCTACTTTTTCAACATTTTCCCCAAGTGTAAGGTCTGGTTCTCAAGGTGATAACCATAGTACCTAAAGCTTGGACTTGCTTATCCTCCTAGCTTGTTAGTGAGTTCTCATTGTTCGAGGATGGCTATTTCTCATATTGTAGTTTCATTTCTTGTATTTCCCTTTTGAAAAATGTTGTATGGGTTATGCCTCTTTTTCATTTCAAACATTGTAATAGATGTCTATGTTGAGACTTAGAGTCTAGACTTCCGCTTTTCTTTTATGAAAATATTAGACTTGAAATGTGTTTTTACTCTTATTATTTTGTTGCTTATGTTATGATATGATAAGTGTCTTGTATAGAATCCCTCAAGGTTCTATACGCCATCTAACATCTAGGGGGTACCCCTGTGTCGTGACAACTGACATGACAAGTTCACCCAGGCGCCTTGCAGGATGATTTCCTTTACTCCATTTCTGTTACTTTTTAGATTGTTTTTAGTATTTCATTGCATTTGATAAGAACTGTTATTTTTGTTTTGTGGGGTGAGGTATTTCCTTACCTACCTCTATTGGGCTGTTTTTTTAGATATTGTTTTGTTGTTGGTTTTTGTTTTGTGAATGTTGGATCTTATATTGTGTTTATATGTATCTTTATTGTTGATCCATATTGGTGGATTGTTTTAAATGTGTAAATGGTTTTGAAATGATTTTAAAAAAAATTCCACCTTTATTGTGTTTGATTGTGGTAAATCTCTTATATTTTTTAGTGTCGATCGTGGTCAATACCGATGAATTGAATAGTGCTCTAAATTGAGCGATGTGAATGTGCAAGTACGATGAGGCATATTGAGTTACATAGGTCATATGTGAACTCCTAGCATCTTGCTGTGACTAGCCAGTTGTCGAGTCAATCTTTTGTGATGATAACTGCATGCTAGATAGAAACTGTGGAGTCTTGTTTGATAATTGTATCAAATGCCATGAGTGGTGAGATTGTCTTGAATATTGTGCTTGATGTGACCTAGAACTTGCCCAATTAGTCCAATTGATTGATTGAAACAAGCAATTGAAAAGATCTTAGGCTAAATTTGTGAAGAGTGAACCTAATTTGATAGTATACCTCTCTTGGGCTACCTTGTGAGAAGTGTGAATCTTGTTTGGCACCCTTTGAGCCTATCTTTTTCTTTGGAAGAAACTTGACCAACTTTGACCTCTTTATCCCTTCACCTATAACCTTCATGAATTATTGGTTAGTTGAATAGCCAACTTAGGCCAAAAGTCTAAGTTGGGGTTGTGGTGAAAAAGAAGGTAAGTCATGAAGTGTAAAATATCCCCCTTTGAAACAATGGTTTGAAAAAGATGGAACCCCTCCATGTTAAAAAAAATAAAAAGGTGAAAATGGAAAAAGGCTGAAAAAGAGAAAATTGTGAGAAATAAACTGTGAAAGGAGCAAAAGAAATGGGGTATCCAATGAGTTATCCTTAGTTGACTAATAGGGTGGCTCGTGAACATGCTTGAATGTGAAAGAGAAGGAGAAAAAGTGATTTTCAGGCCATACTTCATAAAAGTAGAAGCCACTAAGCCAAAATGGTCACACATTTTTACACTTATCCCCGTTACGAGCCTTGAAAAGACCGATGTGATCTTGAGTGATTTGAAAAGAATGTTGATTGGAAAATAAAGGCAAGACTATGGGTAGAATCATGCATCTATTAATCTTTGTGAGTGTGAGGGTTGTATTTAATGCCGAGATTATAAATTGTTGATGAAATTTCTGTGAGCATGGAATCATCCTTGTTGTGAGGGCATTTGAATGCTTTTGTTGAGCTTGAAGTTGCATTTGAAGCAAGCATTGTGAGATGGAGTATATTTGATAATGGTGAGTGACAATTTGAAACTTAGAGTGCACAATTGAACATTGTATGTGTAGTTTGAACCTCTTGTGTGCATTCATGTTGAGTCTTGAGTAGTACTATTTGTAGACATTCTTATTGAACTAATTGATTTTGAGTTTTACTTGAGGAGAAGAAAAAGTTTAAATTGGGTGTTGATGAGTCTGAGATTTCGACAAATGTAGGGCTTTGTTTTCAGAGTTTTATTGGCCTCGAGGCCTAATTTATGTTCTAAACTGATGTTATAGTGTTGATTTGCAGCAATGAAGGCTAAGGAGCAAGGCAAGAACATTACCAGGAAAAAAAGAGCATAAGAAGTTGAAGAAGTTGAAGGAAGGCAATCCTTGTGATTGCCAAGACCACTCGGTGATCCACCGAGTTGCTCTTTAGCTCACACAAAGTTCTAGTTTGTCAACACTGGTGAAGAACCTACTTGGCGTCGGAAATGGAAAGTCGGCAGACCACTGAATGTATCAGGGACTCACAGAACCTTGAGGATAAAAAGTCAAGGCACATTGACGTTGGAATGAAGCAAAGTGAGTGTTCCCGACTTGGACGGCGATGCTCGAATTACATTGCCTAACTCTTCTGAAAGCCAAATTTTGTGAAACTATAAATTGAAATTTGAAATTCCAAAAAAGAGAGTTCGAGGAGTTTCGCGAGTTTTGAGTTTTCCTTGGAGTTTTTTATGTTTTTCCTGAGTTTTCTATTATAGAACTTGGAGCTTTTGAGACTTGGTTTTTTGGAATTTTCATTTGGGTTTTTGAATTAAGTTGATTTGAAGCATTGTAGAGATTTAGGAACCATTACCTAGTTCATGGCTAACATAATTGGTAATTGTTTCTTCCTTTTTATTATGTGTGGAAAAAACCCCAATTCTTGGGGTGTAATCATGTGATTATTGGCTTAATTAGCATGTGTATTGTTATTTACTTATTTAAATGCTTAATTGAATTGGGTGTCACGACCCAGGGGTACCCCTAGATGTAACAAGGCGTACAAGACCCCGAGAGCCCTCATACAAGCCACTTAGCATATAATAACATAAAGCAATAGAAATGATGCGGAAATTTAAAACATTTTTCCATACAACCAAGTCTTTTATAAAACTAGAAGAAGTCTTTTACACCTTTGTCTGAAACCATCTTGTACATGAAAATATTTTGGGTGCAGCCTATACAATACTTCTCAACATAAAAGAAAGACATAAGAACATTGTGACTATCTCCTAAAACACTATGAGGACTCACCAAACTTCAACTCCTTGCTTCTACTAAGATCCTAGCCATGGGGATGAAAGTCAATAACACTGGACCCTATATTTGATAAGAATGTAGGCAAGAGTATGCATTAGTATAAAATGTACTAAATATGATAGCTAGCATAAATCATCAACATAGGAATAACATAAGCATTAGTCAACATAAGACATAATCCATAAACATAAGAGATACAACATATTCATAAGCATAGTCAATACTTAGATCATCAAAGCATAAGAGAAACACTTCATAAGTAACCTCAAGTATACTTAAATCAAAGCATGGATAAGACCCCATAAATCTCGCCCATGCTAAGTAGACCACCTTGGGCCATCATTTAGGTTCATCTTTTATTCTCATCCTTAGCTTATTTCTCATCGACAAGGGAAAGTTCACCTTTAGTCATACATATCAAGGAAGGCAACTCTAGCAACAATCCAAGCTAATCATGAATTATACAAGAAATTTTCTTTTAAAACATAGTTACGATAATTCCTTGAAGTAACCTTGTTTCATCATAAACATGCTTCTTTGGTTAGGGACTAGTCCCTCTTTAGCTCTTGCCACAATTCGTGGAAACTACTTTTTTACTTAGTACAAGGCAAGTCATCACCTCATTATGCTAGATAAAACTATCATGGAAAGCATACTCACATGCAAGTCCAAGCTACTCAAGGAAGGGTACTATTGCTCAATCCAAGCTACTAATGAAATTTTTTGGCCTAACCAAGTCGTGCTACCATGCAAGAATTCTATTATGCTAGTTGAAGCTAACCTTAGGAAGGGTACGATTTCTCAATCCAAGACTACCATGAGATCTTCTACTCAATATACCATAAAATAGTCCTGTCTTCTCAAGTGAAGCTATTCATGAAGGGATTTCATATCACAACTTCATGATATATCAATTAAGATAGCTCTATTTATCATACGTGAGAAAACCTTTCACCGTCCATGATTACTTGTTTTTAGATTCAATTAAGTGAGAAATCCTTTCAACTTAGAATCCTTCTATTTGAAAAAACCTTTCACATTCATTCATAGGTGTGTATATGAGAATTTCCTTTCAACAACACAACAACAACATCATAATCATAACACTTCACTCTCAAAGGGTTCTTAAAGCCTTTACATAAATTTCATAAAACACGCATAATCTCATATTTTACCTCCTTGAGGTTCTAAACTTTCTTTCAATCATGACATCTAGAATTCTAGCATTAGACATGGATTTCATTATAACTCATATGATTATATCACTTAATGCATTCAAACATTCATAAGGTAGATTAGGTGGGTGAAGTCCTTCCACAACAATTCTATCTACTACTCTTCCATTTTCATATAAGCTTCACTCTCAAAGCCTTAGAATTCATAATTCATCACATTAGCTCTACTCTCAGAGCCTTAGTAATCATCATTTACAACTAAAAGCTTTACTCTCAAAGCAATACTTCTTACAATCATCATGTATGCCTAAATCTCAATACATTCTAATAACATGTTTTATTCTTCAGAAATTTTAGTCATATATCATCATATAGGCTTAAACCCAACATTTCTAATCATAATTCAACATATATACTTTAGCCTTATTCAGTTCATATATATATATGCCCTAATCTCAAGCAACCTACAATACATATCATCAATCTTAGAATATTATCTCTAAAACCTCAATATACCCTTTGAAGGCACAAAACCCACTTACTTCAATTTCATCTTTCTAGACTTGGGCAAGGCATGTAAACATGTAATTTCATCTTAAAAACATTATTTACTACTAATTTAATCATAAACAATCATTATCCACTCAATTGGATCAACATAAATCAATACCCACAATATTAGGACAAACCCTAACTAGAATTAGGGATTTCCTCTTCACAATTAGGGAAAGCTAGGGAACTCCATGGATGAAGAGCTATCATAACTTAGCCACAATACCCTCAAAATCTTGTAGATTGGGTGCCTTGATCTCGACCTAGCTTCAAACTCTATCATCTTCTTTATGTTCTAGAGAGAGAAATATTTGAGAGGATTAACTTTGGGATTCTTTTGGGGTTTTGGAAATAATGACTTAATTGGTGAGTTTAAAGGGTTAAAATAGATTATATAGGTGTAATAAATGTAGGAAAAATGACCTCACTTAATTCCCACTTAAATAGGAATTTCCCCAAATGCCCTTAATTCGGCAGCCACTTCTAGGCACCACGGCAGGCTCCACGAGCCGTGGTCCTCACCACTGGCCATGGACCTACCCGTGGTCCTTGGTCCAGTGGCTAGGAAACCAAGTCTTGCCCTCCATAATTTGAAGGCATCTTCACGGGCCTTACCACTAGTTGTGGTCTTCACCATTGGCAGTGAAGTGGCTCGTGAAGGTGAGCCATGTTGGGAGCCTCAAGGTAGCTACTGTTTTAGCCACCATGGACCACTCCACGAGCCATGGTCCTCACCACTGGCCATGGTGGTAGTCATGAATATGGGCACTGCCTTGTCAAGTTTGGGCAGCCTTGGCCCTTGGCGCTTGTCCCTTTGTCGTGGCTCTTGCCCATTTGCCTTGGCTCTTGTTGCCATCATACTTAGCCCTAGTTGCCCTATTAAACTCCAAGGTGTTACAATATATCCCCCTTAGGGATATTCATCTTTGAATGACATTCTAGGCACCTCTTAAAGGAAACGACTATAGACTAGCAGCCCATCATGCATGCAACACATCTAAAGGCGCACAACTAAGGAGGAGAACTTCAAATCAAAGCTAAACATACTCAATGCAACACAAGTAAGTAAGAAATTCATCGAACAACCAATTATGCATGAAATCTCATAGCTAATCATGTCCAAGGAGGAACTACAATCTCTGAGCCAAAACATGCTCCACACAAACTCATGGAGCTCATATGTAATTCACTTTCAAAAAGCAATCATTCAAGGAGGAATTTTTTAACTCCAAACTACGGCATGCTCATTAATTCATCTCATGAAGTGTATAGGCAACTCATACTGAATGCACTACAACATGAGGAAATCAATCATGTAAACTCATTTTCTTTCAAAAGACAAGCTTTCATGAACATGCATCACATAGGGAAATCATGGAAACATCTAAACACACATTACTTCAAATAAGGAGCTAACCATAAGGAACTCTCCCTCTATTCTCACTTTCTAAGCTTTCCGGTCTGGCATCTTTACCGGAACTACCTCTTAGGAAGAACTTTCATCTACTCCCAAACCTTCTAAGGGTATAGGGGATGTCGGATCTCCAACACACTATTTTCAACTTAGACATATAGAAAACCGGATGCATCTATGCCAACTCACTAGGAAACGCTAACTCATAATAACCCTAACCACATGTCACTAGCTCCCTCATGGGCCTACAAATTAGGGACTTAACTTCCCTTTCTTACTAAACTCACTACACCCTTCTTGAGTGGGATATTTCAAGTAATACATAATCAATAACATTAGGATCACACCATGACCTTCCTATCTAGGCACACCATCTCCCCATTTAGATGAAGCCTCAACGGACTTTTTAAGCAACGTCTCTTTCAATTCTACTAATGTCGGATCCATACCTTGCTTAACTTTCACAACTAACACAAAATACAATCCGAAACCATCTTAAACCATAAAAATTCCCTTGGTAAAGCTTACTAACCAAACAACATTAGTACAACTCATAATGACCATACCGAGTTCTAAAGTCATCTTCGGGACATCATCATCTTTCACCCTTATTTGGTGCCAAACCGACCAAACTGAAATATCAAAAAGGTAACTAACTCTTTGAAGTTGGTACACACTAAAACCCATCTCTCTCACCATAACTAGGTGGTACATACAACCCTTAATGTCAACTTTAAGAAAAAAAATAATCCAAAATTATGGCATAGTTT
>JAJOOE010020230.1:0-20297 GCA_036250405.1 Solanum raphanifolium
CGACGGACGGCATCTCTTAGTCCGTCGCTTTTTAGGAGCGACGCTGTCCGTCGCTTTTTCTTCCGTCGCTTTTTAGCAGTTTTTTAGTAGTGTGAGTTGAATCTAGTTTGGGGAGAGGAAGAAAATACCAGGCAGAAATTAAATGTCAGGTCCGCGTCGTAGACTTGCTCCCCTAGAGAAAGTTTTCTCTCTCCGGGATGCGGAGAGAACGCGAACTCCACTGTTTCAAAAATTATTTCGCTACCAAATAATTTAATTCATCTCCGTGTTGCGCCCTATCTCTCCAGATAGTGTTTTTCACCCGTTTCTCATAATTTAACTATCTAAAACTCATTTATTATCATGAGATTATTCATAAAATGAATCATAACCTTGGATCCATAATTCAAATTAAAGGTAGAGCTAAGGGTTAAGTCTTGAGAGTTCTTTGGAGTCTTTTGAGAAGTCTTTTGCAAGCCTTTTTAAAACTAGTTTTAAGACTTGAGAATTTGAGTTGAGGAAGAGTAAAGTTGAGTTCATTCTATTCAAAAATATATATGGGAACTAAGTATTCCAAAGAGCAAATGTTTTTACATTTAAGATGAGAGAAAATACCAATTTTCGAAAGAGTTCATGAATAGTTTTGAGTACTATCTCTTTTAAGAGAAACCTTTTGAGTAATAATCTCCAAGTTGAGAAAGAGGAAATGTTTTTTTAAAACATATGAGCTATGTTAGGTTTTTGGGAGTAGTATTGATCAATGATACGAGGGACAGTTCTAACAACTCACAGTCCCCGTAAACCATGTAGCCAACGTGGGTAGAAAGGGTCATACTTTTTAGATGATTCTGTATTGCTTTTTAAGCATAAACTAGTGGATTCACTACGATGAGGAGTTCTATACCCCGCCAATGTAAAGGAAAGTTCTGGTAGCGTGGGCGAGACGATGTATCATCACATAGCTCATAGTGATGGTTTTTGGTTAGAGAATCTCCCAAACATAGTTTATTTTGTATTTTTGCATACAAAGTGAGTTATATTGTATTTTCCGATACATTGAGTTGTTATTTACTCTTTTAAAAGTTTTTCTTTATATAGCATTATTTTTATTGCTTTATATTGAATTGAGTTGAGTTGAGACGAGGTAAGTTTTTTCTTCAGTTCTAGTTCAAGCTTATTGTAACATCTTGCAAATTGAAATAGCTATGAAGAAGCTAAGAACTTGAAATAATCATTTTCGGAAATAAGACAAATCTGGAAAATTGTTTAAGTTAGGAAAAGTGAGTTTTTAGTTAATTTCAAACGGCCATACATTCTAGCTCAAGATGAATTAGAGGTATTTCCAGATATGGTTGGAAAGCTCATAGAATGATCTTTGCAACGCCACTGAATTTGCGTGATTCCGAGCTCATATGAGTGCGTTATACCCTTTGGAACTTGGGCTATTAGAATAAGGAAAGTTCAATCCGAACTTTTAAAGGGTAGTTTGGTCTTTTCCTTACCCTTTTATTTTAATTCATTTTTGGTAATTAATTAGGGGTATAAGCTGAATTAGATCAGTTTACACTTTTACCAAAAAAGTTAGGGTTTTGAGAGGAGAAAGAAGAGGACAAAAGAGGAGAAAGGGGAAGAACGTTCAAGACCCGTCAAGATCGTCGTGAATTGCTTGTGGGTTTCGTCGCGGGTGATCCCTACAAGGTATGTGAGATCACATAGCGTTGGGTTAATTCTCCCACGCGCCATTCATGATTCAATTTCAGTGAAGTTATTAGATTTGAAAGTAAATCCTTGAATTCCTAATAGATTTTCGTTTGAATTCTTGTGGGTATTGTTGATAGGAGTTTCTTGAGGTTGATTCGTGTTTTTAGCAGTGTTTTCGAGTAGAATATGATATATATATTGAGGGTATAGACGATTCTAAGTATTGGGTAAAAACACCCATGGAGTTTAGGGGGTTTAGAGCTGTAAAACAAAGAAAAACTTTCGTCAGTCGAGATTTAGAGGTGCCTCTGCGTCGCACAGCTAGTCCCCAGTTTTGGGAATTTCTGTTTCACGTCGCGGAGTTGGCACAGAGTATTTTGCCTCAAAAGACATTTTCGAAACTAAATTTTAAAAGCCTCTCCGCGTTGCGAACCAACCCTCATATTTTTATATTTTGGTATTTTCTCATGTTTAGCTATCTAAAATCATTCCTAAACATCATGAGATCTTTTCCTATCACAAATCATAATCCTTGAATCCATAATTCAATTCAAGGAAAGTTAAGAGTCATGTCAAGAAGTCAAGAGTTAAGTCAAGAAAAGTTCTTAAAGATTTTCAAAAGTCTTTCACATATGTTTTAACTTTGTTTTAAGACTTAACTTCAAGTTAAGCAAAGAGTAAATATTTGAAGTTTCATTTCTTCAAAGAAGTATATGGGAACTAAGTATTCCCAAGAGGTTTGAATTTTTTTTCACATTTTGAGAAAGAAAAGGGAAAATCGATTCCAAGAGAGCTTTTAAACTAAGTTTTGAGTAATTACCTCAAACCAAAGAAAGAAGTTGTTTTAAAAATATATGAGCTAAGTATATTTTTGGGAGTAGTACTGAGCACCGATATGGGGATGTGAGTTCATATTAACTCAAGTCTCCATAAGCCATGTAGCCATCATGGGTATTAATGGGTCATACTTTTTAGATGATCACATAAGTTAAGCTAGTGGATCCACTAAGTTAAGTAGTTCTATATGATGGCAAAGTATAGGACAGTCCGGCAGCATGATGGTAAAGACGTTGTATTACCACTTAGGCTCATAGTGGTGGTTGTCGGTTAGAGAAACTCCCACCTAAACTATATCACTTTGAATATGAGTACAGTTGGGTTTGTTATTGCATTTTTTTTAACGAACTAAGTTTCTTTTACTGTTTTATAAAGTTTTTCATATACTGCATGTGTTTCATTGCTTTATTCTGAGTTAAGTTTATTCATGAGTTGAGAAGATCCCAGATAGGTGTTTCTTCCAGAATCTTTTCAAGCATGTGTTATGTTTAGAATTCCAACTCGTATACTCGTACATTTAATGTACTGATGCTAGTTTGCCTGCATCGTATTATGATGCAGATGCAGGTAACTAGAATCGGCATCTAGCGCATCGTTGATCCAGTGAGTAGTTCAGAGTCTGTTGGTGAGCCTTTTTGCATTACAGAGGATCCCGTTTATTTGCTTTCTAGTCTTTTAGATGTTAGGATGATAAGGGGTCCTATCCGAACATCCCTCTTCGTTTTAGAGGCTTCATAGATAGTTAGTCAAATGTTAGTTCATTCGTCATCATTTTGTTATTGACTTATATTCAGAATTTAGTTGCCATCTTGGCTAAGTTCATTGTATATTTTAAAAAAATTATGAGTTCAGCTTTGAGACAGTTGAGTTGTTTAGCATGTGAATCTCTTTATTAATGCTTATAGTCTTCCGCTAAGTTAACTAAGCCACGCCAAGGGTTCTCTTGGGGCCAGCAATGGTTCTCGAGTGCCGGCCACGTCCAGGGTGTAGGCTCGGGGCATGACAAACTTGGTATCAGAGCACTTAGTTCAGTAGTCCTAGAGAGTCTATGAAGCCGTGTCTATTGATTCCTATTAATCGATGTGAAGCGTGCCACATCTATAATTAAGAGGCTGCAGCATTTAGGAAAAAAATTTCACTTCTTTCACCCTCATTTCATGCGTTAAAGTTGATCTCTCAAAAGTTTCCCTCTAATTCGTGCTTGCGCGTGTTTTTAGATACTCATGCCTCTACGAAGAGCAGTTAGATGTCATCCTACTAAATATCGAGGAACAAGGGGTACCTAATACACTAGAAGTGCAATCCCAAAGAGAGGTCACCCATAATGAATTTCGGGAAGCTATACGGATGTTAAGTCAAGTTGCGACCTATCAAGTTGGACAGAGAGATAATCGACAGGAAGTAGGTAATACTTCAATGATCTGTGAGCTTTTGAGGACGAACCCACCAAGCTTTACAGGTTCAAGTGTTAGTGAGGATCCGGAGAACTTCATTGAGGAGTTGAAAACGTTATTTGATGTGATGCATGTTGCTGATGAGGAGAGGGTGGAACTAGCTGCATACCAAATGAAGGTGTCGCTAGAATCTAGTTCGACCAATGCAAAAAGAATAGGGCTGAGGATGCACCAGTAGTGAGTTGGGTTGTGTTTGAGAGTGGTCTCATGGGGCGTTTCTTTCCCTATGAGTTGCGAGAGGCAAAGATAAGAAAGTTTCTCACCCTTAACCCGGAGTCTATGATTGTTCATAAGTACAGTCTGAAGTTCACACAACTTTCCCACTATGCTCCAGAGATGGTTGCTGACATGAGGAGCAGGATAAGTTTATTTGTTGCTGGGTCTTCTCGCCAGTCAAGCAAGGAAAGCAAGGCAACTATGTTGATAAGGGATATGGACCTAACAAGGCTAATGATCCATGTACAACAAGTTGAGGAGAATAAGTTGAGGGATCGACAAGAGTTTAAGAATAAGAAGGCTTAGATATCAGGGAACGAGTTCATGTAGCAAAAGAGTAATGCCAACTGGTCATCCCTCCAAAAGAAACAGAAGGGATCTGCTCCATCATGTGCTAGTGCACTTGCACCTAAGAACAAATGTGAGTACAATAATCAGAACTTCGAAGCCAAACCTTCTTATTCTTAGGGTAGCATGGCACAGGGGGGTAGTAAGCCTCCTGCATGCGCCAAGTGTAGTAGGAACCACTCAGGTACTTGTCGTGAGGGCTCCACTGGTTGTTTCAAGTGTGGTCAGAATGGGCATTTTATGAAAGAGTGTCCAAAGAACAGGCAAGGGAATGGTAATGGGGGCAATAGATCCCAGTTTGCTTCAGTTACTCCACGAAACAGAGCTACACCAAGAGGGTCTACTTCCGATACTAGCGGAGTAACAAACCACTTATATTCTATCAATAGTTGCCAAGAGCAAGAGTTTTTGCCAGATGTTGTCACTGGTATGATCCAACTCTTTACTTTTGATGTTTATGCTTTGCTAGACCCAGGAGCAAGTTTATCTTTTGTAACCCCTTATGTTGCAAATAAGTTTGATATCATGCCTGAGCAACTTAGTGAACCATTCAACCTACAACCCCCTCAGAAAACCCCGACCCATGACCAGGACCTTTGGACCATATGTGGGACCAGGGTCCATGGACAAAGTCCATGGATCGTGGTCCACAGATCTGATTCTTTGAAGCCAATCGATGACGGACCAGGACGGACCGTAGGTGGGACCATGGTCTGTGGACTAGGTCTGTCGTTGTCCCCGAAAACTTTTGAGTCAGGGGTTGTTTGGTCTTTTCCCCTATGGTTTGGACACCTAAACTACGTCATTTAACCTCTAAACTACGTTTTTGTGGTCAGTTTTAGCCTAAAAACTAAATTAGAACATAACCTAATCAATCATTCACCAACTATTCATCAAACTTAGAATGCAACGAAGATTTGACCAAGGCCTTCCTAGAACGCAACAAAGTTTCTTCAGTACCAGCCCCGAAATCGAAAGATTTCTCCGTGGAATTTGTCACCAGGTATGTGAGATTTCACTAGTGGATTCCTTTCACCCATTAGGTCCCTAAATTTCAATCAGATTCTTGATTCCTTTAATATCAACTAGACTTAGGGTTTCTAGAATTTCAGCATATCATTATGAATTAGTTACTTTAATGTTCCTAATCATATTATCATGATGTTAGTATGGTTTTGGGTAGATTCCTTCATAAATTCGGAACCCTAGCTATGCAGTTCTTTTAGTTCAAAAATTACACATGCTAGGTCAGATATTTCAGATATACATGCCTCAGATTTGAATGTTTCATTATCAGTACATTAATGTTGGATTTTCAGTTTGCATGTCAGTATTTTTAGTTATCCAAAATTACAACATTTCAGTCATAAATTGCTAAATTATATATATTCTAATTGGGAGAAGCTTAATACCGAGTGGACTAGGGTCAATCACCCACAAGTCCCAGAACTACATGCCCCGTAGGTAAGTCCTTTATGTGGGTATCATACTTAGTGATCACGCCAGTCATGCCTCTATACCTATGGCAGGGTATTTTGGGTCCTCTCGATGGGGCATATACATCGGACTCCACATTTAGCTAATGTGGTTTTATGTCAGTTATTAGTAGCTCCCATAATTCAGTCAAATTCTATTGCATTGACCATGTTATCAGTACAATTCAGTATTTACTCTCAAAATGTTATAAACTTGGTCACTGCATCCAGATAGCTCATGTTTAGTGTTTCTAGTATCCTTATCATGTTCAGATTATATCTTTGCATTATTGCTTGTTCAATTATGTTATTGTTCAGCTTTACTCTATCATGCATGCTCAGTACCTTTCAAGTACTGACGCATACTATGCGCTACATCTTCTCGTGATATAGGTTCAGGTTCATAGCTTCCAGTTCACGCATAGATCGGTTCCCGATCTTTAGTTCAGCAGCATCAGTGAAGAGTCCTCATTCTCCGAGGACGGGTGACATGATTATCTTCCTTTGCTTTTAGTCTTTAGTTTTTAATATATGCTAGATCTAGCTGGGGGCATGTCCTAGCATTTCTAGTCAGTAAAGGTTTTATTTCAAACATAGTTAGAATCATCTTTAGTGTTTGACTTTGACTTTTCAGTTGTTGTCAAACTTTGTTATCATATATTCAGAATGTTTATGGGTATTCCCTATCATTTCGGTTTAATTCATGATTTAGCTTCCTCATTAGTTATATATTTCAGTATTTGTTATGTATTCTTATGATATGCCAACTCAGGGTTAGCTTGGGGTCACTTATGATCCTAGGTCCCATGTCCGCGTCCTGGGGGTAGCTTGAGGCGTGACAAACTTGGTATTAGAGCATTAGGTTTAAGTGTCCTAGGATGTTTGAAAAGCCGCACTAAGTAGAGTCCTTTTCATGGGTGTGAAGTGTACCACATCTAATGAGAGGGAGGCTATGAAGTGTTTTAGGAAAAACTATATTTTCTTGTTACTCCTATCGTGGATGAGGTATGATCCAACTTTTCATTCTAACTCATCGTTATGTTTTTCAAATCATGCCTGCTCGTAGAGCTTATGCAAGGAATAAGAACTCTTGCAAGTTTCGAATGCAGAATTTCAGAACGCCATTCAACTTTTGGGTCAGAGTGTGACTAACCAGAACAACAGGTTCCAGTTCTTGCAAATGCTAGTGGTGGATCAGTGGCGGCTAGGGTCTATGATTTTGTTAGGATGAATCAGCCTGGTTCTTAGGATCACAGATTGGTAAGGATCCCAAAAACTTCATATATGAAGTCAAAAAGATATTTTAAGTGATGCAAGAAATGGAGAATGATCGGGTTGAGTTGGCATTTTACCAACTTAAAGATGTGACTATTATTTGGTTTACCAACTTAAAGATGTGGCTCTTATTTAGTTTACCAACTTAAAGATGTGGCTCTTATTTGGTTTACCTAATGGAAAGAGAACAGGGGTACAGATGCAACTCTTATCACGTCGGAATACTTTAGTGAGACCTTTACGGACCTGTTCTTCCCAAGAGAGTTGAGGGAGGCAAAAGCTCAGGAGTTCATGAACTTGAGGCAAGGTAACATCACAGTACAAGAGTATGGACTCAAGTTCACCCAACTCTCCAGGTATGCTCCTCACATGGTTGCTGACTCCAGGTGTTAATTGAAAAATTTTCTGTATGGATTGTCAGACTTAGTGAAAACAAAGTGTAGGAATGCTATGTTGCTGGAAAATATGAAGATATCTAGGATCATGACTCATGCTCAGCAGGTTGAGGTAGATAAGCTTAGGGAACAGGCTTAGGATAACAAAAAGGCTAGGATAGACAACTATGTGTAGTCTCAAAAGAAATCAAGTGGTGGAAATTGCTCGCAGTTTCAGCAAAAGTCTTCAACTCCAACACCTTCATCGGCTAGTGTTCCATTTTCCAAGTTCAGACATGATCAAAAAGGTAGGGCATCAGGCTCTAAGTTGCAGGGGAGTGTTTCATGTACTAGGACCTACCCAACTTGTCCTAAGTGTGGCAAGAACCAACCGGTTGAGTGTCTTGCAGACCAGGAAGGATTTGGGTATGTTCGGTCTCTTCACAGGTTGAGAGATTGCCTTTTTTCTAAATAGGGACAAGGAGGTAACAAAAATAGGGCTCAGTCTACAACTTCAGCAACACTAGCAGGTCGCCCGACTCAGTGGGTAACTCATCAGGCACAGGTGGCGGACATGACCAAAATAGGTTGTATGTTGTTCAGGCTCGCCAGGATTAGGAAGATTCTCCTGATGTGGTAACTGGTACGTTACGAGTCTTTAATCTAGATGTTTATGCTTTGTTAGATCCTGGGGCTACTCTTTCCTTTGTAACTCCTTATATAGCATTCAAATTCAAAATTAGTCCAGAAACTCTCTCAAAACCCTTCCTAGTCTCTATTCCAGTCGGTGATCCAGTTATAGCTAGACGGGTATACAGAAATCACCCTGTCACAGTTTCTCAGAAAGTCACCTCAGAAGATCTTGTAGAGTTAGAAATGGTAGACTTTGATATCATTCTAGGCATGGATTTGTTACATTCCTGTTATGCCTCAGTTGATTGTAGAACTAGTATCGTTCATTTCCAGTTTCCAGACGAGCTAATCTTAGAATATAAGGGTAGTAGCTCAATGCATATGGGTCGATTTATCTTTTACCTTAAGGCTAGAAAAATGATCTCGAAGGGGTATCTCTATCATCTAGTTCGGGTTAAGGATTCAACCTCCGAAACCCCAACTCTTGAGTCAGTTCCTGTATTAAATGAGTTTCCAGACGTGTTTCCAAAAGATCTTCCTAGAGTTTCTCCCGAAAGGGAAATCGACTTCACAATTGATCTCCTTCTAGATACCTAGCCTATTTATATTCCTCTTTACAGAATGGCTCCAGCTGAGCTTAAGGAATTGAAAGAGCAGTTGAAATACTTTCTAGATAAGGGCTTCATCAAACCTGGTATTTCACCATGGGGTGCACTAGTGTTCTTTGTGAAAAAGAAAGATGGTTCTCTCAGGATGTGCATTGACTAAAGGCAATTGAACAAGGTCACAATAAAGAATAAGTATCCCATCCCCAGGATTGATGACTTGTTTGACCAACTTCAGGGTACTAATCATTTCTCAAAGATAGACCTTAGATCCGTTTATCATCAACTCAGAGTCAGAGATAGTGACATTCTGAAGACCACCTTCAGAAATTGGTATGATCATTATGAATTCGTAGTTATGTCATTTGGACTAACCAATGCTCCTGATGTTTTCATGGATTTGATGAACATGGTGTTCAAGTAGTATTTGGACTTGTTTGTTATCGTCTTTATTGATTATATCTTTTTTACTCTAGGAATTAGGAAGATCATGGGACACATTTGAGGGTTGTCCTGTAAATTCTCAAATATCGCCGGTTATTCTCTAAGTTTAGCAAATGTGAGTTTTGGTTGCAATATGTTGCTTTCCTTGGTCATATAGTGTCTAGCGAAGGGATCCGAGTGGATTCTCAGAAAATAAAGGCAGTATAGCAATGGCCCAGACCTACCTCTCTATTAGATATAAGAAGTTTCTTCGGTTGGACGGGTTATTACAGAAGGTTTGTGGAAGGATTCTCATCCATAGCCTCTCCTTTAACTAAGTTAACTTAGAAAAAGGTCAAGTTTCAGTGGTCAGATGATTGTGAGAAAAGTTTCGCAGAACTGAAAATTGTGTTGACTACAACTCCAGTTTTGACTCTACCAGAGGGTGTAGACGGCTATGTTATCTATTCTGATGCATACAGAAATGGCATATGTTATGTGTTGATGCATCGATTTAAGGTTATAGCATATGCTTCTAGACAGCTTAAGGTGCATGAGAAGAATTATCTGACTCATTACCTCGAGCTTGCAGTACTGGTGTTTACACTTAAGATTTGGAGTCATTACTTGTATGGTGTTCACAGACCATAAGAGCCTTCAGTATGTGTTCATCCAGAAAGAGTTGAATCTTCGCCAGAGATGGCTAGAATTCCTTAAAGATTATGATATGAGTGTGCATTACAATCCAAGTAAGGCCAATGTAGTAGCAGATGCTCTTAGTAGACTATATATGGGTAGTGTCGCACATGTTGAGGAAGAAAGGAAGAAGTTAGCAAACGATGTTCACTGGCTTGCTCGTTTAGGAGTTTTCCTTATGAACATATCAGATGATGGTGCGATAGTTCAGAATGGGTTAGAATCTTTATTGGTAGAAGAGGTTAGGGAAAAACAAGACAGTAATCTTATATTGCTTCAATTGAAGGGTGCAGTTCATCAGCAGAAAGTTGAGGTTTTCTCTCAAGGGGGAGATGGTGTGCTTCGCTACTAGGGTCGTGTATGTGTTCCTAAGGTGGGTGAGTTGAGGCAACAGATCCTTTCAAAAGCGCATAACTCCAGGCATCCTATTCATCCAGGTGCCACTAAGATGTACCATCATCTTTGGGAAGTCTTTTGGTGGAATGGCATGAAGAGGGATATAGCAGATTTTGGGGATAAGTGTCCTAATTGTCAGCAGGTGAAGATAGAACATCAGAAACCAGGAGGTATGACTCAAGAGATTAACATTCCTAGATGGAAGTGGGAAGTGATAAACATGGACTTTATTATAGGTTTAGCTCGTACTCACCGACAACATGTCTCCATCTGGGTAATAGTAGACAGAATTACTAAGTCCGCCCACCTTTTGGTTATTAAGACTACAGATTTGGCAGAGGAGTACGCCAAGCTTTACATTAATGAGATAGTCAGTTTGCATGGGGTTCCTTTGTCTATCATCTCATATAGAGGTCATCAGTTTCCCTCTCATTTTTGGAAGTCATTTCTGACAGGTCTTGGTACCCAGGTTAACCTTAGTACAACATTTCATGCGCAGACGGATGGTCAGATAGAGCGTACCATTTAGACCTTAGAGGACATATTAGGAGATTGTGTGATCGACTTCAAAGGTAGTTCGGATGATCACTGTTGCTCCAAATTGCACACGAAAGTGTACGTGGTCGCGAAAGTAATATAGTAGCTCTTAAAAGAAACAGATTATCGAACCCAAAGGACTTGTCAATTAACTATTTTTACTAAATTATATTGGTCTAATTATTTATTTAAGAGTGTCAAAATAAAAGAATGCAGGAACAAAATAATAAAATTACCTACAATAGTTGGAAAATCCCAGGGCTGCAGCATGTAATGAATCTCATGTATCATATTCTTGGCTTAAAACTAATTTTAGTTGTCAAGTTTCTGGTTTACAGGGTTAAATGTATGAGTCGGTCTACACACCTCTAGTTGCCTACTCCAATTAGCTATCTAACTACATCATTGAGCGGGGATAAATAGATTAACTGGAGAGCATTTATATTTTATCTTATTTCATAACCAGCAGGGTGTTCGTCTGGGCATCACTCCTGCACACTAATCACCTCAATCTAATGGGTAGACCGAGCTCTCTATATTATCTGGTCTATCTAATCCCACCTATGTCAATTTTAAGATTAGATAATGTATTTATCTTATGGTGATCAAACATAAAATACTAAAACAAGAATATAGAAGTAACTTATAATGATAACCATGATTTAATTCAAGAAGCCTTTAATATTCAACAAGTCATTCGTAGCTACAGCCCCAGAACTAGGGCTTTTAGCCACTAATCTCTAAGAAAACAACAAGAAGAGAAGAACCCTAAAAAGTATTGACGACTTTTTACTTGACTCCCTCTGATTGATCTCCTCTAATTGAATGCCTCCAATAATTATTTCTATGGACTATTTATAGATGTAGTAAACCCTAAATAAAATAATTGAGTCCAAAGCAAATTAGGAATCCAAAACCAAACGGAATTTGGTTCTCTTCTTTTTTGCGTGAAACTGCATTGCCGAACTGCCTCACGTTCTTATTCCTTCAATTGGCGTGGTAAGGCTAATATCAATTGGCGTTCTTTGGCTATCTGCATGATAAATATGAATATAATATTCAATTTAATCCATTAAGGTGCTTGCATGATTTCCATCTATAATTTTCTTCTTTAATTCGTTTTAGTTCCAAACTTCTTCAACTCTACGTCAATTTACTCCTACAAATAAAATACACTATTTAGCACAATACATAAAATTAATGCTCAAAAAGGACAGATATAAATAATAAATGTGACGCAAATAATGATTAAAAATATATATTTTTGACCTCACATCAACACCCCACACTTAAACTTGTGTTCATCCTCGACCAAACATTAAAGGTCATCTCAAAAATCATACTAGGAATGTCATCACTTGGGTTAATACAAACAATTAGTCCATATACCAATTTCAAAACACCAAGTACTTTTTTCAATTATTATGCAAGACATCCAGATAAACAACAAACCTCTAACCTCCAAGAAAAGACTTTGAACTCATCAAATTTAAGCTTGCTCCCCTACTCTCATCAAAGAAAGTTAAAAAAATCACCTATCCATAAAGAAAAAAGTGCCCTCACAAGAAGAAATAGTCCACACCATCAATTCAAAAGATTGAATATAAATTAAGGACTTCATATCAAGAACAACTCTCACACTTACAAAGAAAATTCACATGTATTCACAAAGAACCATAAGCTTGCCCATTATGTACATCTCCACTAATTAAGCATGCTTGAATAGAATAAAATAGGACTTTAACGGGTTGTAATGTAGGCTAAGGGACGGGTAGGAAAACTATATAATAGTGACTTACACTTCCTTAAGCACTTTTCACTTTAAGACTTCATCACCCATATTTTTTTTCTTTATTTTCAGCCCTCTATTCAACAATTATTTCACAAGTAATTTTCATCATCTCAAAAATGTTTCAATCATTCTTTTAAAAAAATTTCCTTCATAATAGCCACCCTTAGCTTAGGTATTTTACAGGCATTAAGGTGCATCATGTGCTTGGAAGGACTAGGGTCATCATCAAGGTAACTTCTTTCGTTCATCTTTTCTTTTTTTTAACATCACATTATTTCAAAGAGGGCTTTTTAAACATTTTGTAGCTATCATTGATTACATTTTCACTCAACCATCCCTTTTTCTCAAAATTGATAATTACAATAAGTCTATGCTATAATGCTCAAGGAAGCAAGGTGCAAAAACTCGGGATTCAATAAATAGTCAAGGGCAAAATGGCTACCAACAAAAGGTTATAGGCTAAAAAAATATCTAACTCGTGATATAATATCTGAAAAGGCCAAAATTTACCAAACAAATCAAAGAAAGTCTGTTATCATCTCCTAAGCAAATCAACACTTTTTTTTATTTCGCTTCAATAAAATGCAGGGCAAGTTCTATACTAAAATGCAAAACATCGAATAAAGAAATTATCACCACACATGGCACAAGTATCAATCAAGATGGATCAATTCCTCTTCTAAGAGAAACAAAATCATAACAAACTACAAAATACAATAAATTATATACAAAGTCACAACCATGAGCTTAGGTGTGAAAGAGTCTGCATTTTTTTTTATCAATCATTCACAAGAAAGTACTACTAAAAAATTAGACCTAAATAGCAAGTATCACACCACTCAAAAGGGTCTTTTCTTTTCTCTAAAAAAAATAATGATAAAAGAATATTCCTAAAAAAATTAAAGACATTCGGTTCAAAGGGACTATCCTCAGGAAAAGAACCAAAAACAAAAGCCAAGGAACCCATCCTAAAAAAAATAAAAGACTCAATAAAACAATAAAAAACTAGGAATTTATTCCTCCACCCCACACTTAAAAAGATGCTATGTCCCCAAAGCATCAAATAAAATTTAAAAACAAGGGTTAGAAAAACTTTCCGAGGCCTTTAAGCCTAGCTAGTAGCATGTTCTCTTTATTTTCTTCAAGGGTCGTCACCCTACACTTAAGCTCAAACGTGCTCCTTAGCTCCAAATTCTGGATACTTAGTCTTCTCCAAAACCTCTAAAAACAACACAAAAATAAAATAATAATAATAAAAAAAAAAGAAGTTACACTATAAATTGGGTTGCCTCTTAATAAGCGCCAAATTTAACGTCGCAGCACGAAACAAATAAATTCACCACTTTTCTATCCACTTTGAACGTATGAATTTTACCCCTAACTTTGCATCAATTTTTCTGCTCCTCTCAAGGGGTGGTGGTATGAAGATAAAGGAGCCAAGTAATATATGTTACATCTTGCACTTCTTGGCCCTTAGGTGAGGAATGTCGTTTTGTCTACATGAACTAAAAAACCTTAGAATGTAGGGGTCTTGTTCCTCATCAATACACTCATCCATTAGTTTAGAGTTTATAGAAAAGTGTTTTGAATGAGATTCAAATTGCCTCAACTCCAAAGCAACATTATTTACAACATTCTCACTTTTGTACTCTTTCTCAACATCGATATTAAGCAATAAGGTGTAGTTTAATGGTTGAAATTCCTCTTTTTGCTCCACTTGTTGATCATCATCCATGACAATTGATAATTGGGCATCAGACGCCCAATCTTTTTGTTCAAGTGAGTCTCCAAGTCATGAATATCTGAGCCAAATTGATCCATTTCTTGTGTGAGCTCAACTCTTCCTTCAATCAGTTGGCTTGTCATGTATGTCAGACCATCACGGATAGACTCATGCAACTTTGGAAGTTGAGTTTGTTCTTGTAGTCATGATTGGCTCACTATCTATGCTTCTTCAAAGCTTTCTCTTTGTAGGGCTGCAATCTCTAGGAGAGTAATTTGTAATTGAATAGTGTCAAGCGCATCTCGCAGTTTCGTGATTATTTTTTGCTCTTCCACACATTCAAACATTTGTTCAGCGATTTTTGAATTATCTTTGTCCAGCATGTCCGTACATTCCATAAGTGCATTCACATTGCGTGCCTCTTGTTTTGGATTCTCCACTTCATCGCTGCTACCAACATCACAAATAACAGAAGAATCATAATAGGGGTTCGGGGGAAGGGAATAGGACAACCATTACAATGAATATATTGACGACCACATATATCACATAAAGGATATTCATCAATCAACCACGATTTATCCCAGTCATCCCAATCAATAAGAGTATCAAATTATTCAATAAAAAAGAGAAAAAAAAAATTTGTTAAGAAAACAAAACTAAATTTTTTTTGTAAAAACAAAACTTAAATAAATAAATAAAAAAAATATAACTTAGACAAATAGTTAATTTCTAAGTCCCGAGCAGCGGCACCAAAAACTTGTTGCTCCCAATTGCACACGCAGGTGTACGTGATCACGCAAGTAATATAGTGGCTCTTAAAAGAACCTGATTATCGAACCCAAAGGAATTGTCAATTAACAATTTTTACTAAATTATATTGGTCCAATTATTTATTTAAGAGTGTCAAAAGAAAAGAATACAACAACAAAATAATAAAATTACTTATAATAGTTGGAAAATCCCAAGGCTGCAGCATGTAATCAATCTCTTGTATCATATACTTGGCTTAGAACTAATTTTAGTTGTCAAGTTACTAGTTTACAGAGTTAATTGTACGAGTCGGGCTGCACACCTCTAGTCACCTACTCCAATTAGCTATCTAACTACATCATTGAGCGGGGATAAATAAAGTAACTGGCGAGCATTTATATTTCATCCTATTTCATACCCAAGCAAGGTGTTCGTCTGGGTGTCCCTCCTGACCACTAATCACCTCAATCTAGTGGGTGGACGGAGCTCTCTATATTCTCTGGTCTATCTAATCCCTCCTCTCTCGATTTTAAGATTAGAAAATGTATTTATCTTATGGTGATAAAGCTTAAAATACTAAAACAAGAATATAGAAGTAACTTATAATGACAACCAAGATTTAATTCAACAAGCCTTTAATATTCAACAATTCATTCGTAGCTACAGCCCAGAACTAGGGCATTTAGCCACTAATCTCTAAGAAAACAACAAGAAGAAAAGAATCCTAAAAAGTATTGACGAATTTTAACTTGATTCCCTCTTATTGATCTCCTCCAATTGAATGCCTCCAATAATTATTTCTATGGACTATTTATAGAAGTAGTAAACCCTAAATAAAATAATTGAGTCCAAAGCAAATTAGGAATCAAAACCAAACGGAATTTGGTTCTCTTCTTTTTCACGTGAAACTGTATTACCGAACCGCCTCACATTTTTGTTCCTTCAATTGCTGCCACGTGGTAAGGCTAATATCAATTGGCGTTCTTTGGCTATCTGCATATAAATATGAATATAATATTCAATTTAATCCATTAATCTACTTGCTTGATTTCATTCTATAATCTTTCATTTTTAATTCGTTTTAGCTCCAAACTTCTTCAACTTTACGTCAATTTACTCCTACAAATAAAATACACTATTTAGCACAATCCATAAAATTAATGCTCAAAAAGGACATATATAAATAATAAATATGAGGCAAATAATGATTAAAAATATGTATATTTGGCCTCACGTCAACCACCTACCTCTTATAGAGTTCGCCTAAAATAATAGCTTCCATTCCAGTATTCAGATGGTCCCTTATGAGGCATTATATGGGCGTAGGTGTAGATCTCCAATTGGTTGGTTTGAAGTTGGTGAAGAAGCCTTGATAGGGCCAGATTCGGTTCATGATGATATGGCAAAAGTTCAGCTTATCAGAGATAGATTTAAGACAGCCCAGAGTTGCCAGAAATCCTTTGCAGATTTAAGGAGAAGGTACTTGGAGTTCCAAATTGATGATTGGGTTTTTCCTGAAGGTGTCACCTATAAAGGGGGTGATGAGGTTTGGCAAGAAAGGGAACTTCAGTCCTACATATGTAGGCCCTTACAAGATCTTTAAAAGGGTTGGTAAAGTGGCTTATGAGTTAGAGTTGCTAGCAGAAGTAGCAGCAGTCCATCCGGTATTTCACATTTTCTTGTTGAAGAAGTGTATGGGTGATCCAACATCTATAGTACCATTAGAGAGTTTGGCAGTGAAGGATAGTCTCACTTATAAAGAGGATATAGTTGAAATCCTTGATTGTCAGGTTCGAAGGTTCAGAAACAAAGAAGTCGCTTCAGTTAAGGTTTTATGGAGGAGTCAATCCGTAGAGGAGCTACTTGGGAAGTAGAAGCATCCATGAAGGCCAAATATCCTCATCTCTTTCCTTCTGATTCCATTACAGATTGAGGTAATACTTGCATGAATTCAGTCTTAATATCATGTTCCTTCAGTTATACTTGCATTTTCAGCGTATTTGCATCTCTTGGAACTTAGTTGTCACGACCAGAGACTACCCCCTAGACGTGACACAGCGTACAAGACTCCGAAAAGTCTCATTCAAGCCTCTTAGCAATCTTGAACATAAGAACATAGGAAAATAGCACGGAATTTAAAACTTTTCTTTAAATACAATGGAAGTCATTTTTCATAAAAGCAAGTGGAAGACTTTCTATACTTTGTCTCAAACCATCTAGAACATAAGACTTAAAACTGTTAAATACAATCTTAAGGACACAACCCTTACATAAGTCTAAAACATAAAAGAAAGACATAAAGGGATAACATGGGGTTCGTCCTAGAAACTATGATGACTCACCAAATCTTCATCTCCTTGCACCTTAGAAACCTATCTTCCAAGAATAGAACATCAAGTCCAAATCCTACACTTTGTAGAAATGTGGAAGAAATATGGGTTATCTCATTTAATGTACTAAGTATGAAAGTCATGCAAAAACCATGCTTAAAACGGACATTTTATTTGAAAGTCATGATTTATGCAAATTTTGAGAAAACTTCGTGAACATAAGTAAAAGAGCCATAAGATACAAACATAACCAACATACAAGTCATTTCATCACATTAGGACATAATCAACACATATAAACCATCTCATCACATCTGAACATAATCAACATATATAAACCATTTCATCACATAAAAGCCTTCACCTTAAGTAACCCCATGTTATACTCTATGTAATGTATGAATAGCATCCCATACCACCATCTACACTAAGTACCACATTAAGGTCACCAAAACTGAACTTACCATTATTCCTTTACACCTTCACGCATTCAACCTTTTCATCTTTAAATAATAGTCATACATAAGGAACATAATCATTTCATTAGTCATGACAACAAAATAACTCATAATGCAATCCAAGTAAGGAATGCATCATTGCATTAATCACATAAGTGAACTCTCTTCATTTTCTTCATTAAGAACACATTCGCTTCATATAACATTGACATTGAGAAACACACCATGACTACTCTCGAAGCCTACTTGTGCAATGCATGTATGGCATCCCATACTACCACCCATACTAAGTAGTGCATTCCAGAGAAGCCATAGTTTATTAACATTCTTTGTGAGGGTAAGCCTTAACCGACATAGACCATGTGAGCAATTCATGGAATCCCAGTGTCACCTTTACCGGAGAAGGGATTCCTACTTGCCTAAGGTAGGACCATTAAATTTAAGCTTAGGTGGATCCACTAGCTAATATCCTATGTGGGCATATAGTTATGGGATAGGGAGATAGCTTCTAGATACCCCGCCTCAACTCACGGATGAGCATCCATCTCAAGAGATTGCTACAAGATACCCGCCTCAACTCACGGATGAGCATCCATCCCAATTATTATTCACTCAGTGCTTGGGATTATTCCCCACAGAGTATGTCATTCTCATTAACATTATTGTACTTGAGATGGCCACCATCATTAGGTCTACGGACCCAAAGAACATTACACAAGAAAGGTCCACCACCATTACGTCTACCGATTCTAGGTATATCATTAGAAATAGCTAATTGAATCCTCAAGAAGGGCCACCACCATTAGGTCTACTGATACAAGGTTCATCATTTAACACATGAAAGGGCTACCACTATTAGGAAGTTCATCATTCTATTCATTCATAGACTCCCACTACAAGAAGATAGACTTTTAGCGAAAGGAAATACAGTCATTAAAAGTCCAAATACAGTCGCTAAAAGTCTATAACGACTGGCCAAAAGTTGGTCATCACTGGTCGTTAAAAGCTCCGTCGTTAAAGGTTAACGACCGGATTGCATATCCGATCGTTAAAGCTTAGCGACCAGATTGCATATCTGATCGTTAAATATCATCTATCGACAACAATTAATCTGATCGTTACACTTACTTACATCAATCGAATTTCCCTTCGTTGATGGTCATTTGGTCGTTAAAACCTTAGAGTAAAACAATAAATTCCAATAATTAAAAATACTTTTAGCAATTGCATTTACCTTATCTACCTACTAATAAACTTTTAACATCTCAAAAACTGTATTATTTTCATATGAACTCAAGAAAACATGGACATCCGTAAGACACTCAAAACAATCATTCTTATTTTAAGATCTCATAGTTAATTACAAAGAACAAAAACATCAGGCTAAAAGATAAATCTACTCATCTAAATAATATGACACTAGAAATAAAATTATAACATTTACAGAAAAAAAACATCTTAAAATAACAAAGAATGGGCCTTACTTGTGCATCAACTTGTTCTTTGACATTTTAAGTTGCTTCTAGTTGCTCATAATTTTCAAGTACTCCAGGCTGCTCAGACGTGACATTTTGAATCTGTTAAATTTAAATACATGTCAGTTTAACATCTCTATGTTTAGCATCGTTACTGTATATAGGATGAAATATAATGTGAATATGATAAAAATATAATCACATTCGAGGATAAGGTATAAAATTTGTTTGGAATATTTATTTAATCAGATTTTGCTAGTACTAGTGAAAAGAAAGATGGTAAACAAATATTGCATAAGCAGTCTCAAAAATAGTCTTTTCTCTTTATGTATAGCTTTCTGCTACAAGATATTTTGTTTCTTTTAACAGCTCACACACTAATTCAGATCAAGAGAGATAAGGAAGTAGCTCAAAAAATAGGCAGAATAGAAAATCTGAAAAATAAAACAATTTCAATTCAGAAAAAAAAAACAGTATAGATATAACAAGAGCATCTACAGAGAAAAAAAGTAACTGTGATGGAAAATCACAAATAAAAGAATGAACTCCAACCTAATGTATACATATGGATGTAAGTTTTTTTCTCTATTGTATATCATCTCCCTGTCAACAATATAGAACATCACAAGAAAAGAAATCCACTACCAGACTTGTCAATCTAACCAAAATAAAAGTAAGTCACACTCAATTTTCCAATTAACTAATATAACAATGTGCTCTGAGATTCTTGTTTCCTGAAATTTCAAATGAGCCTAAAGTTACCAAAGTAATATTTAGCATGTTGATAGTACGGAAGCAACAATCGCCATATTAATGA
>JAJOOE010020231.1:0-44342 GCA_036250405.1 Solanum raphanifolium
CAGCTACGGAACATAAATGCTTTGAAGTAAGGAACTAAGGAAGTAAATAAGGAAATAAGAATAAAATAATTTCAGTAATTAGCAATTTAAATGGCTGTCAGCGACCAAATTAGGCAAATTGCTTTTTTTTTTTGCATTTGAGTAATAAATATTTAATATTCTAATATTTATAATTATTAAGGAAAGGAGAATAATAATTAAATATACTAAAATAGATGAGAAAATTTAAATGTAAGGAAAAGATGGTAATAAATATAGTTGGACAAATTATACTACTTTAATAAATAATTGAGTAAATCAAAGGATATAATAATTTTGTTGGGTAAATTTTAATTTTTTAAAAATATTAATGGCGGTTCAAACCGTCGTAATTTAAGTCCGAACCGCCGCTACTAAAATATTTAAAATGACGTATTATAAACCGTCGTATTATTTTAGATTTGTGGCTGTTTTTGGAAACCGCCGCAATATTTTCGTTTTTTTGTAGTGGGAACATAACGGACAATCCTGAAAAACTATATATTCTTTCGTGTAAAAAATCCTAACTATCTTACCGGTCATTCAGATTCTTCATAATCTTTTTTCTAATTGTCAATAGAGATTACGTCGTCTAGACAGTAAGATTTGGTATATTTTAATTATATCTCCGTAGGAATTATTTTTAATGCGTGTATAGATAAGTGGATACCTAAAAATTAATTATGAAAAATCATTATTTCGTGTAATAATTTCTAACCGTCTTACCAGTCATTCAGATTCTTCGTATTTTTTTGTAGATAGAGATTATGTCGGCTAGACGGTAAGATTTGGTATATTTTGATTATAGCTTCTTAGTGATAATTTTAAAACGAATGTGTAATAACTGGAAAACATAACGATCGATCCTAAAAAATCCTTCTTTCGTGTAAAAAATTCTAACCGTCTTACCGGTCATTCGGAATCTTCATATTATTTTTCTAAGTGTTAATATAGATTACGTTGGATAGACGTTAAGATTTGATATATTTTAATTATAGCTTTGTAGTGATAATTTTAAAACGGGTATAATTTTAAAACGAGTATGTATTCAACGAGTATGTAGAATAAGTAGGAAACATAACGACCATTAATCCTGAAAACTATTCTTTCATGTAAAAATTTCTAACCGTCTTACCGGTCATGCAGATTCTTCATATCTTTTTTATAAGTGTCAATGGAGATTACATCGGCTAGACGGTAAGATTCAGTATATTTTAATTATAGCTTCGTAGGAATTATTTTAAATGTGCGTGTAGAATAAGTGGATAACATAACAACCAATTCTGAAAAATCATTCTTTCCTGTAAAAAATTCTAACCATATTACCGGTCATTCGGATTTTTCGTATTTTTTTATAAGTGTCAATAGAGATTATGTCGGCTAGATTGTAAGATTTAGTATATTTCAATTATAGCTTCTTAGTGATAATCTTAAAACGAGTGTGTAATAACTGGGAAACATAACGATCGATCATAAAAATTCCTTCTTTCGTGTAAAAAATCCTAATCGTCTTACCGGTCATTCAGAATCTTCATATTCTTTTTCTAAGTGTTAATATAGATTACGCTGGCTATACGGTAAGATTTGGTATATTTTAATTATAGCTTTTTGTAGTGATAATTCTAAAACGAGTATGTAGAATAAGTCGATTTTCGACCAATCCTGAAAAACTATTCTTTCGTGTAAAAATTCCTAACCATCTTATGTGTCATTCATATTCTTCATATCTTTTTTATAAGTGTCAATAGAGATTACGTCGGCTAGACGGTAAGATTCAGTATATTTTAATTATAGCTTCGTAGGGATTATTTTAAATGCGTGTGTAGAATAAGTGGATAACATATATAACAATCAATTCTAGATGGTAAGATTCAGTATATTTTAATTATAGCTTCATAGGGATTATTTTAAATGCGTGTGTAGAATAAGTGAATAACATAACAACCAATTCTGAAAAATTATTCTTTCATGTAAAAATATCTAACCGTTTTACTGGTCATTCGAATTTTTCATATCTTTTTGTTCTTGAATACTTTAAGGGTTTGACACCATTATACTTTACTAATTAATATTTTTCTCCAAAGTTTTTATACATTAATTATGATGTTGTATATTGTTCTTTTCAACAGCTATTTAAATATAAAATTATTACTAGTATATTGAATGATTTAAATTACCACTTGAATTAGTCAAGTGATTAGTTATTGACTGTCACCTTTTCAATTAGTTGTTTTTATATTAATTACTATTTTCTTTACTTTATTAATTAACATATCAGCTGTATTTGCTGAGAAAAATTCCTTCAACAATTTTTGAATTCTATCATTTATGTTTGTGCTATGTTTGCGTTATTTACCATTCGTTAATAGTCGGCCTTTTATTTATATTATAAAATTGAGTTAGATTTATTTTTATTAATTAATGATGACATAATATAGGTCTTTAATTTGTGTACCTTTCTACAAGGAAAATGTTTTAGTTTATTACTGGGCTATGCTAAATAATGAGTATATAGAAATAGTCCACATGTGAACATTATTTTTCTCAATTACCATTTCCCAACTTTCTAAATCAATCACCATTATCTATGATTTATAAGTATTGATTTTATTCTCTAAAAATATATATCATTTGAAGGCAACAATTACTTCTTTCACACAACAATCGTAAAAGGAACATTAATTATATGTATTGTCAAAATTAATTCATAATACATAATGGTCATTGTTTTTTAATAATCAAATATTATTCATTGTATTTTTATGAAAAACATTCAATGTATGATAGTGAGAGAATAAATTATATAAGCAACATAGGAAATTTCTTGAAACCATATCCAAAAATATTTTGTATGATGGTCAGAGAATAAAATATATAACCAATATAGGGAATTTCTTAAAACCATATCCAAAAATATTTTGTATGATGGTCAGAGAATAAAATATATAACCAATATAGGGAATTTCTTGAAACCATATTCAAAAATAGTTTGTATGATGATTAGAGAATAAATTATATAAGAAACATACAAAATTTCTTGAAACTATATCCAAAAATGGTTTGTATGATGGTAAAAGAATAAATTAAATATGCAATGTAGGAAATTTCTTGAAACCATATCCAAAAATGATTTGTATAATGGTCAGAGAATAAATTATATAAGCAACACGAGAAATTTCTTTAAACCATATCCAAAAATGATTTGTATGATGGCCAGAAAATAAATTATATAAGCAACATAGGAAATTTTTTGAAACCATATCCAAAAATGATTTTTATGATGGCTAGAGCATAAATTATATAAGCAACATAGAAAATTTCTTGAAACTATGTCCAAAATGGATTGTATGATGGTCGGAGAATAAGTTATATAAGCAACATAATTTTTTTTTAAACCATATCAAAAAGTGATTTGTATGATGGTCATAAAATAAATTATATAAGCAACATAAGAAAATTCTTGAAACTGTATCCAAAAATGACATTTCATTTAAAAGGTAGCACAAAATTAATAATGACATATCAAATACGTAAATATTATGTGAGTACAAAAAAAAATCATTCCACATACACTCAAAAAGATTTGCTGTTGTGAAACTACTAAAACTTTTGAATGCAATAAGAAAAGTTTAGAAATGAGGTTCAACTAGATTTAAATTTTAACAAAAAATAAAAACAATAAATTCATATTTTACTAAATTGTCTTATGTAATATATTGGGAAAATGGTCAGAAATACCTCTCAACTTTTATTTATTAGTTGACTTTACTCTTACCATTAAAATGAAGTTATTTTTACCCCTATCATCACTACACTTATCATTCTTGTCCCTCTATGGACGAAAGTCCCAAAATCAATCAAAATTAACCCGATTTCAATTGAGATTACTCAATTATCTATTTTAATCCAAACTCAACCCACTATACTAAATAACAAATAACAACGGACCTTTTTTTACTCTCAGTCTCATCAACTTATGCATGTATCTTCCCCCAAAGCTTAGAGCAACAACAATAGCTTCTTCTTGCTCCATCAAAAAAGTTCACATGATAACCAAAATCGTCCGCCTCAAACAAGTCATCAAGCAATGGAAGGATAACTCCCTTCGTCCTCGCTTCGTTCTTTCTTACTCTTTCTTCTATTTCGATGAACCGACGCAAATCGCTGCAATCGCCTAGCTAACTTTGCTTGTCCTAAAATTAAATGGTATTGAGCTCCATTACTATAAAGAACAATCCTTTCTTTTTTTTAAGTTTATTGGACATAAATCTAAAGTCTTTGTGTGCTTGTTTTAAAATGGAAACCCAAAGCTCAGTTTCCTTCACTTCTTGTTCCGACATAATTTAAAACCTTTTCCTTTTTCAACTTTCAAGTCCCAAATCTCTTCGATTTCTTTTTGAACCCTAGTTGATAATATTTGATTTTAGCATAATTTTGTATGAATAGTTACTTTATCATGTACCCTATTTTTTGTCTTCCTTTGATAGTTCTAAGCTTTACTAAATCAAGAGATGCAATGTTTGTTACTCTATTTCTTGTTTTCGGATCCCTTACAATAGTAATAGAAGACTTTCAATTGCCATTCATCGGAAATAGAGGGATTGAATATTTGAGCTTTTGCTTTAGAGATGGAGGTAAAGTAAGTTTGGGTTAAGTTAATTGGGTCGGATTTAAGTTTGAGTTATTTTTTAAAATTAAAATCAGGTAATTTTAAGTGATTTGAGAATTTCCGTGGTAAGAATAATTTTATTTTAATAGGAAGCTACAGTCAACAAGTGGAGATATTTTTGACCTTTTTCCCTAATATATTTATACTTGAAAAGTATTAGGATTAATTTTTATATTATCTTATTATATGAAAATGAAATGATTCTTCCATTGCCCTAGGTCGGACCGGTAACCTTGTTCTTGCCGCCTAGCGTCTAGATTATCAGACTTTTCAACGCCTTCCCAAATTCACGGAGAACGCGGTTTTGACACCTTCACAACCCAATTCATCTTCCCCAATTTTTTCCCTTCATAAAACCCCCTTTCCACAATCGAATCCCTTCACCGTCAAAGATGGCATCAATCTACAGTTGTAAAGAGTGCAATACAAACTTCAATCTCCATACCAACTATCTTTTCCCACCGGATTTTTACTTCGAAGCAGGCAATAAAGGTACTCTATCTTTTTCCGCTGTTGATTCATCCAAATTCAAGTTCGAGAAAGAAGATAAAATTAGACCCTTTTTCGAAACCCTTGATTATTGGGGAATTCAGAGGAAAAGGACTAAGATGATGTGTATGAATTGTGGGAAAGTTGTGGGCTATGTGTATGATGATGGGCCACCCATGACTGATAGTCCGGGTCAGTTTCATTTTGGTCCTAGTCAGGTTATTCCTAGAGCTGCAAGGTATAGGATGAAAAATAAAGCTTTGAAGATTACTTCTGAAACTTGACATGTTATTTAATTTTTGATTTTTTTTGGGGGGAGGGGGGGAATTTTAGATGTTGAGGTTTGTATATGGATTTAGGAGATGTATGATGTTTGTGTATATGAGATTTTGATTTTTACATTTTGTTGGTTTTGTGAGTAGTTGTTTCATAATATTCATACTGGATCAATAGAAAGACTCACCTTTTATGACTTTTCTTTACAGAAGTTTTTTAATTTCCATTTGAAAAGAAGGATGAAAGCTAAGATCAATTTTTGTTTTGTATGCTGGAAGTAGAATGTTAAACGATTGCTGATTTGTGATTTGGGTAATTTAATTAGATGTTCAGAGATTCCTACCTACAGATAAACCTTAGGCTTTGTACTGAAAAAACTAATAAATTTAAAATTCTGCCAACTTATTTTGAGGCTGTCTCTTTGTATATTTGGCATCTCTGATTATTGCAACGATTTTCTTCATGGAGAAAAGAGGACCAGTGATTAGGAGGTTTATTTTAGTTTTTTTTTTCCTTGAAAGAAGGTTGATTCTGTAGTCAATCATGTCAAATAGCCATGCATATGTGTTTGCTTCGTAGCTTTTCATCTTTCCTTGTCCTTCAATGATATGGCCCTTGTCCATTCTCATCAGCAGTATCTTTCCTGCGAGAACCTCTGGTACTGATAAGTTGATTTTGCTTCCAAGAAATTAACTGTGGTCATTTAATCCTTATTGTTTTTGTTGGCATTCAAGGTCTTTATGACATGAAAGATGTTTGTCCACGATCTCCTTATTGAGGTCACACATATGAATGTACATATATATGCTTACTTGGTATGCAATTTTATGATCTTATTCTAGATTTTCTGCTTGTGATTCCTCTTATTCGGAATGTTACCCCTATTTAGCTTATATATAGGATATTTGATGATTCATTTTCTGATTGTCCACTTCTGTCATTACCTATAGAAATTTGTCTTGAACTTCTCTTGTTATATTGCAATAAAAGGTTCATTATTATAGTAGTGTAGTAGGAATAAATGAAGGGTGGTCTGGTTTTATAAGTTATTGTTTATTTTGACAGAACAAGACTGCAGCAAACTTTTGGTGTAATATAGGTTTATGAGCATTTTCTAGTATAGGGAACTGTAGACTACCTTTTCTTTCAGAGCTATGTCCACCCGAGAAGGAGAAATAATTTATTTTGCAAGAAGATTTCTGTGCCATTAGGAAATATAGAGAACTTTTAGTGATAGAGAGCCTAAATTATTAAATATTTGATTGAGATAGATCTAATGGAGCAATATACATTGTGATGATTCGTGTAGCTGACCCCACTATATTGGATTGAGGTGTATTTGTTGTCATTATTTTGACTGTTGGCCTTGCAAAATTATTAGTCTTCTTATCTGCATTTCTGCTGAAAGATTCAATTATAAGCCAACTGATGGAGGTTAAAGATCCGTAATGTTTTTGCTTGCCGTAAATTTATAGATTAAGATTTGCCTCTAAGTCTGCAGTTTCATAAGGTGCTCAGGAGTTGATTCTCCCTTTCACAGTGGGGAAATCCTTTATATATATATCTCGATAATGAACATCAAGTTCAAATATGTGTCGTTGGGTACGTTTGTGCTGAGAAAAGAAACATTCCGTCAGCCAATTCTCAGAACAATAATGAATCTTCCGCGAGGTAGAAGTGTGGGGAGTTGGGCTGGAAGTAAGATAAAAATTCTAGCAAGGTTGATCTTAGTAGTTGTAACTTGATGAGATCCCGGTGCAGACATGTACTGAGATAATTAGTTGTCTCGATCATGGCTGGACAAGATTCATGTTGAAGTTCTGTTTCCTTATAATTTATGTATATCTCTCTCTTTGAGAGGCAGGGTATGCTTAAGTTTCTTGATTAAAGGGATTGTACATATTGTCCATTGGCCACTGCTACATTCACAAATTTCTGACATCAGTATCATTCCTACCATTCTAACTCCACTGATAATGAGTTCGTGTTCAGTGTTGCTTAGCAAAGGGAACATGTAGCAAAGACACAAAAAAGAACAGCATAATGGTGGTTATAATTTCTAGTTAATTGGTGACCAAACTGCCGAACTGAGGATAATGATGTCTGTTTTATAGTAAATTAAGCTAGTGGTTTAGAGGTCTGGATCGATAGCATACTCTCCTGACATTTACTCTAGGATTTCTGAAAGTTTGCCAGGATCATTTTCGAAGGGCTTTAGCTCAATTATAGCTTCTGTAGCTCAATTAAGGAAGATATTCTAAATCCAACAAGAATCCTATTGAAAAAATAGTCACTTGGGACTCTGAAAATGAAGCAGAACAAAGTTGATTGTGTTGCTGATGGAAAAAAGTTTAAGTGGATCGCTGCACTGCTTCACGACCACCACCACCACCATCACCAAGCAGGCTTTCTTCTAGCAGGAAATTGTCATTTGAGCAGATGGCTGCGGTAAGTCTAACCAATAAGGAGATTGCTAAAATATTGGAAGCAGAAGCTCTAGACTGCGGAAAATTACTTCCTTGGTGCCATTTAAGGCTGCAATCAGGGAAGAGAGACAATCTCTAGGTGAGGTTTAATATTGATTTCATTAAGACAGCATTAGTACTTATAGATCAGTAAATTTTGATAGATGAATCATTTTACATTAACCTTGATGACAACTATAACAAAAGACAATCTGATTTTTTTTTCAGGAGGTTGATTAACTTAGGGCTCTTGTCCTGTTTATCATTTGTTTAACACCTACCAGCTCATTGGAATTGCTTCCCCTCTATCAAGGACTCATCCTGTTTCTTGTCCTGATTGATATCATTGTTTTGAATATTCTTTCTCAATTTTAAAGTTTAGGCAATCAAAAGTAGTGACTAGTGAGGAAGTAGGAGTTCAGTCAAATCATACAATTTATGACTTACTGTACAACTTTTCCATCTCACAATAGAAATAACAACTATTGAGTGCTAAACTTTCTCTGTGTATCCTCCTAATAAGATTCCTTAGAAAGTCAAATTGATCGAGTGGGTCAATTATTGTTTGAAGGACATCTAGTACTACTACTAATACAACAACATACTCGGTGTAATTTCACAAGTGAGGTTATACGAAGGTAGGTAAATTGTTTCTGATAGACTATCGGTTCAATATGGGATGCGTATTAGTATTCTATATCTGCCCCCATAAGCAAAATCAATCTACGTTGCATTATTTTAATTTTCAAGTGTGCTCTCTTATTGGCTGATGGGCCACAATAAAGTGGATGATAAAATATGTGCGTGGGACTATACCGTGTTATTTTCTCTCTCTTGAATATTTTATGAAGCTGGAAGAAGAGATGCTGAAGCTACTCTGCGTTAAAATCAACTATGACTGCGATCTTTATTGTTTGTAATCTCCCTTTCTTCCAAATCTATGCACCAGTGTAATCTGAACCGTCAAGATGAATGTAGAAATTGTACCAGATAGGAGTTTTGACTGTAAAAATTGAGAACATAGTTATCCCACCTGCAACTCATCAAGAATGTTTGGTGTTCATTTCTGTGATTTCACTTCAGTGACTGCTCAAGGTTGGTTTTGGTGTTTCTGGCAAGATGGGCTGACAAAGAAAATTAGACTTACTGTGTGAGAGGATAAGATAAGATCTCAACATTTGAATAGAAGAAAATAATCCTTTTCATGATGCTGTGTCTTGTAAAATTTGAAGTAGTGCATATTGTCCACTATAGCCGTCAAAAGTATCCATCCAATATCATTTTTAGCATTGCACTTGCGATGGAAACTATGTTGCTTTTTGGAAAGAAACTTCTATCACGACACACAAAAAAACAGAGACAATGGTGGTGGTTAACTGATAATGCCCCACCAAATTGCTGACATAAGGATAAATGATAATGACAGGCCGTTTTCTAATTTCTTAGTTAATTAAGCAAGTGGCTTAAAGGTCTTCTATGAGGGTCATATTCTATTGTCATTTATCGTAAATATATATCCGCAAGTTTGCCATAATCAAGCATAAAGACTCCTTCACAGTTTTCAAAGGCTGTCTAGATCAAGTATCAGCAATTTCTGCAGCATAGTTTTCTGTTATTTGCCGACTCTATTGTACATCAAACCTGTAAGTCCTCCAACATCTAGTCCCAAAATTGTGATTCTATCTTGATTTTTGTTTGTTGGTATGGTGCACTGGCCTGACTCTGACCAACTAGTCTAAAATCCGTCCCTACTGAGAGGTTTCAACTTGCAGTCATATTGTGGTGTAGTACATAAATATATTCTTAATCATCTCATAATCTTGAAAGCACAAACTTCTGGATCCAGCAAGAATCTATTGAAATCATGAAGCAAAGGGAAGGTAAAAGTGTAGTTGATGGAAAAAAGTCAAAGAAGATCGCTCCAGCACCTCCACCACCACCACCAACGTTGAGGTTTCTTCTAAGCAGGAAAGTGACAACACCAAGCCAGACCAAGCAGGAGATTGCTAAGTATTGGAAGCAGAAGCACAAGACTGAAGAAGAGCACTTCCTCGATGCTATCAAGGCTGCAGCCAGAATCAGGGCGCGCAATCTCTCGGTAAAGTTTTCAAATCAATTTATCACAGTTCTTTTTTATATATAGATGAATCATGTCATGTACATACACTCTGTGAACAACTATAGGAAAATAGTGCATATTAAATTGCATCTTTCCTTATCCTGATCCATGTCCTGCTTGCCATAAATCTTTTGATAAAGCATAGAAAGTGGGAGATATGTCAAAATCACACAATATGACTCTGCAACTTTGAATAGATAATACTTGAGTGTTCCACTTTCTTTGCGTATTGTCCTACTAATAAGATTCCTTAAAAGTCATATATTCAGCCGAAAGGGCCAATAATAATAATTAATTGATGGATAATTACTATACTTCTTTGCCCATAAGCAAAAGCTTATATTGCATTATTATATATACATGGTCCCAGTAGGCTACTATACAAAGATGATAAAAAAAACGTTTTGGATGAAGATCCATTGTTATTTTCTGGCTCAGTATGATTATAATATAAGTTAAAAGAGATTCATAAGTTGCACTTAGTGATGAATATAGCCAATGACTGTGACCTAGCTTTTCGTTCACTCAATTTTTCTTCTATTTGTCCCAATCGATGAGTTTGGAACTTATACTATTAAAGAGGTAGATTTTGATAGCAGGTTAATTGACAACTCTGTATTTGCTACTGGAAATTAATGTATAAATAGAGTCCCATATCCTGATCAATCGAGGGAAAAACTTATTTTTCTCGGGGATACCTTATGATGCTTGATTGTGAGAAATCATAGACAATGAAATAAGATTGTCCTAAATTATAGTAATTGATTTAGATTCCATTATTTCGAATTAACTTGCTTACAAATTGTTGGTTGTGTTAAGGCGGAGGAATACAAATACTTTGTGTATTCCTTGAAGGTGGATGATGATGACATGGAGAACAAAATGGTACCTAAGAACATCTCCGAAATCAATGAGAACATGAAGGAGAAGAGAGTTGGTATAAAGGACTGGTAAGTGAGACGTAACTATGTACTTATGATAAAAATCTGATTCAGTACTTGATGCTTATCAGCTACTTTGCCCGCTCACATATTTGAGAGTTGCAGGTGGACGAAGAGCAAATATGCATATCTAAACCAGCCTGCACTGAAGTCCATGGAACGCCACGGCTCCACTTATATTCCGCAACCATATTGCTACAAGGCTCCACCTCCACCAGTCACAAGCACTTTTGGGATCTTCTAGGCAATTCATGATGCCGTTCACGCATCACACAAAGTCGTATTTCATGTATGTGTGTATATTGTGCTTGTATATATATATCATTGTTTGTTTAAGTGTGTGATACTCAAAGGAAGTATCATATATATGATCATTGAAATTATTGTATTGGGGTTGTGAACTACTCTGATGCACCTGTGGTGGAAACTGCTGTTAATAAATAATGGTTCTATTATTGGAGATACTCCATCTATTTCAGCTTTCAATTCATCAAGTTTTTGCAGAACCATCTATTAGAGAACTATTATGATCTAGTGTCTATTAGCAAAATCATCATGGGTACCATCAAGAGTTGTGATGGGACGGATAAAATTCAATCATTTTTGATTAGGGATCTCTGAGTTTGAACACGAAGAATAGAAAAAAAATTATGATAAAGAGCGTTTCTCCTCTTACTAGGAAGGACGCATCGCGAATCCGATTTGTCTGGGAATCATGAGAAAATGCTATATATTATCATTTTGCTCATAAGTTAATTAGGAGCTTCTTGTGATGGAGACCAAGGGCGGATCTAGGATATCGAGTGTGGGAATCCAATAACAAAGTAAGCTCTTGGTCCAACTACAAATATATAATTTGCTTAAGTTTTGTTGCTCTTCTCAGTGAGGGTTGGATTCCCCTCGGACACTTATATTAAAATATAAGTTTTTCTTTTTAATTTAAATCGTTGAAAATTTATAAACTCTAAATCCTAGATTAGTCTATGATATGACCTCTTACCCACTTCTAAATGGGTGTCTATATGCTTTTGGTACGAAATATATAAACATATCTATAATGTATCTATCTGAGTTGAATTACACGGATAAAATATATATAAAAAATTATTTCCATTGATATATAGTTGTTTATTTTAGTCCGTTAGTCAATTATATCTAGCTTGGGGACCTAATCTATATATATCGATGAGGAGCCAAAAATTTGTGAATCATACTTTTTCAAACTAGTTAGGCTGATGATGGTAGTTGACTGTAGAAATTTTGCAAAAGTAATTACTGCAAGGATAAACATAAAACACACATTATTTTGTTAAACACATAAATAAATAAATTAATTAATTAAAGAACGATTTTTCCACTATGTTCAGCCAAGTCTTTCATTGACAATGTAAATTCTATCTGATTTCTTTAATGCAACTTATACTGATTTAGAGATTGAAATTTCCTATTGATAATTTGCTCCAACAAATACTCTCTTCATTCTAATTTATGTGTCGCTTTAATTCTTTTCACTTGTTAATTAAATAAATGATAAATACAAAATATAGTTTAAAAAATAATAAATACAAAATATAATTTAAAATTGAACGAAGGTGGGAGGAAATACTGACTAGAGATAATACATGTTGAAAGTGCTAGCTACTAGAAATTATTAATAGTGTTTTGAGAGAATCTTTGAAATTAATCAAAATAGTGGAGAAGCATGTACAACGATAATTACAAACTAAATGATGTGAAAGTGTAATGGATATCTACAAAACATAATTACTCGGAGCCAATTGAAGCTCCAATTATATACGAATTGCATACTGCATGGTTCATTCGAGGGTGGCTCCCAAAATAATTCTTTTCATACTCAAAGATCAAATTCGAAACGTATGATTAAGGATGGAGTAGTCCTACCACTTTATCAGAACTCATATCTAAAATATTCAGGTTTTAGAAAAGAAAAAAAAGATAGTGTTAAAAATAAAAGAAGCAAAATTAGTACTAGCAAACCATGATGTGTTACCCAAATATACCTTCAAAAGAGGGTAAGAAAACATGGAATGTTTGTTTCCCCACTAAGCATGGTTAAGGAAAAAAGTTTTATGCCAATTAGTTAATAGCTATCTAATTGAGTTTCATGAACTAAAAAGTTTTGAAGAAAATGTGGTGCAACTAAATACTAGCATAGTAGGATGTAGCAAATGTAGTGGTCTACAATCTAAATAAATATTTTTGGAAGAGTTCTGATAAATATGACTTATTTTCATTTGATGATATTATATTAAATAATCAAAATTATAATTAAATGCTTTGAACTGTGAAAATAGTGTCTTGCAAGAATATAGGATAAGATTTTACACAATAAATTCTTATAATTTGATTCTTTTCCAAATTTTATGCATATAGTGAAAGCTTAGTGCATTAAATTACTCTTTTTATTTACTTATTCTATTATAATTTAATACAAAATTTAAGAAAATAATTTTTCTAAAATCTCGTGATTTTAAACATGTTTCTGAAATGAACAAATATTAAAAATGAATAAATAAGATGAAATGAAGGGAGTAATAAATACGAAAATATGAGTAATTTTTTTGTTTTGTTTGGGTGAAGTAACAAGGTCAACTTTATTGTCACGAAAAATCCAAAGATTAAATTAGGCGTAGTAAGTAATAATGCATCCATCTGTCACACAGATTACAGAAAGTCTGCAAACATAAGTTCATTAGTCAAAATTTTAAAACCCACAGTTTCCTTTTCTTCCCCAGAAAACAGCCAGAGCTGTGATCCCAAGTCGCATTAGCTGATCAAAGTTCTTGATTAGATCTTCAAAAATTCAAGATTTTGCAGATTTGAGTAACAATGGCAGTTAAAGGGAGGCATTCTCGAATGGGGCCTCGAAAATCGTCGAATTCCACACTGATCTTTGGTGGGATTATTGTGTTGTCTTTTTTCGCTCTCATTCTTCTTGCTTTCCGAATTATCTCCATTCCCAGGGGCTCTCAGAAAGCACACGATCTCACCTCTATAGCCCACAACACTGTTCAAAGGTACCATTCATTTGGGATTGTTTTTTTCTTTTCGCAATTGGTGTAGGGATCTGATTAACTTTGAGGGGGATTCTTGCTTTTCTTGTTTTTGGGTGCAGACAAGACGATGACGACGATGGAAAAAGAGATCAGTGGGTTGAAGTGATTTCTTCGGAACCAAGAGCCTACGTTTACCATAACTTCTTGGTATCTATCTTTAACATTTTATCTCTTACAATTAGTGATTCCTTTTGGGTACATTGTGTTTATGGCTACTACTTATCTCAGAGCTAAATTTCCTTGTCAAGAAAATAAGAAATGCTTTGTAAGTGCCACTGTTGTTTTACCAAGAATTAGTTTGTGATTTGTGAACAAATCAAGCTGAATTTGATATCGGGATTCTGTTGCTTAGTGTATGGAAAAAAAAAGAATTAACAAAGAAACCTGTAGGAGACTGGAGGAGAATTGATTTGATTTCAATAAAAAAAAAATAGGCTCATATGGAAGTTTTCAATGTCGAAATTTATTTTTCCAACTATGGAAATGATACTGGTGTTGCAAATCTAGAGCTTTGATCTATTGATTGATACATTTACTGCTATCTATCGGATTCATTGACCTAAAGAGTAAAGACTCTAATTTAATTGTTATCTCGTTGGCAGTCCAAGGAGGAATGTGAGTATCTGATTAGTCTTGCCAAGCCTCACATGCAAAAGTCAAGTGTCGTAGATAGTTCTACTGGCAAGAGTATGGACAGCAGGTAAGCATATTATTTGCATACCCCGGACTTGCTAATCTAGGTTTGTACAGCTGAGGATTATGGAGATTTAATTGTACTACCATCATTTATTCTCTAATTCATTTCTCCTGTTATTCCCTCCTTGCCAGGGTCCGAACCAGTTCCGGAACATTTCTGGCGAGAGGACGTGATAAGGTGATCAGGGATATTGAGAAAAGGATTGCAGATTTCACCTTCATACCAGCAGGTATGCAGTTCCTTCGTTTTTTTAAAGCAAAGGATGTAACTGACTGAATATGCATCTTATTACTGAAGGATCCATTTTCCCTCTAGCTGTTATGGAAAGAATAGTCATTTAATAAAGCTTGGGGCTGTCTGAAAATGGTTTTGCCTAGTTCACTAATTAACTCTTCCTTTTTTGATGAACTCTGTTTAATGGTGTTATCTAATGTACTCTCTCTGTCACTATTTCTTTGGTACTGTTTTGTTTTCTGTCCTTTGCCATCCCAATACCTTTATATTTAGAAACTAAATATTTTTACATTCCCATTTTCCATTGACTTGACTTGTTGTGCTCCATTTTATACGAGACACTGTTTGGTCTAACGTTAGTTTGGTATTTTGTTCATATTTAGAATGTCTGTCAAGGTCTTTTTTGTTTTCCTTTTTTAAACCATGTCTGTCAAATTATTCCAAAACAGATTGGACCTTGAGGGAGTAATACTATTTGTCCATAATTTAAGGAAATAGGACAGCTTTCTCTGGCATCACCAGTAATAGAAATATACTGAGTACATTTGTTAGGAATTTCACTATGCTAAATATGGATGTACACCAAGGGGAATGATTTTTTAGAGATCCAACAGAAAGAGCCTTATCTTTCCAACCAATTAATGTAATTTCGTCGTATTAATGATTTCTGGAGTTGTATGCATTGTCCAAGATAAAATTGGATGTGTTATTTTTGGTCAGTTATTAGATGCAAATTTAATATGCATTGAATTGAGGATGGTGGTTGGGGATGAGTATGAATTTAGTTTAATGTCCAAAGTCAAGTAGTAAGTGGCCTATCCTGCTAGTGTAAGTCTACTAATTAGTTAGTGACTATTCCAGGCATTATTAGTGTCAACCACTAGTTTCATTTCTGCTCCTTCCACATCCAGAGATATAACTTATTCTATGAACCTAAGTGTTCATTAACTTTCTTTTGAAAAGAACCTTAAACTAGATACATCATCCAGTGATTCGTTTGAACGACACTACTAGACGTGCTCAAATTGCCTCTTTCAGTAGTGAGCTGTGGGACACTTTGTCATTATGTAATGCCTTAAACTGCATGTGAATTGATGTATCTGCTTCTGTTTACAGAGCATGGTGAAGGTCTTCAAATTCTCCACTACGAAGTGGGGCAAAAGTATGAGCCCCACTACGATTACTTTCTTGATGAGTTTAACACTAAAAATGGAGGTCAACGCATTGCGACGGTTTTAATGTACTTGTAAGTGACGTTTCCTCAGCAAGGTTTATTCTTAATGTATTCTCGTGGAATCCCTTAGACAATTCTCTTGGCATGCTGCAGGTCAGATGTTGATGAAGGGGGTGAAACAGTATTCCCAGCTGCGAAGGGAAATTATAGTGCAGTCCCTTGGTGGAATGAACTATCTGAATGTGGAAAAGGTGGACTCTCTGTAAAACCAAAGATGGGTGATGCATTGCTTTTCTGGAGCATGAAGCCTGATGCAACTCTAGATCCATCAAGTTTGCATGGTGAGTAATCTGCATACAAGCAGATATGGATAATGGGTGCTGAACGTTGAGAACTTGATTATTGCTTACTGACATCCATCTTCTAGCTCACAAAGTTTTAATTGCTATACTGTATTCTGGAGTAATGAGCAATGTTTATTTGATTGGCAACTAAGTAGTATTGTGTATATCTTATTTTAGGTGGGTGCCCTGTAATTAAAGGTAACAAATGGTCATCTACAAAATGGATGCGCGTCCATGAATACAAGGCTTAACCTACTGCTAGAGGTAAACATATTCGCCTGAGTGGTATTAAATACACAAAAAATATGAGCACCCTCTGCTGTCTTCTTATATGTACATAACTTGTTTTATTTGCTAGTACTTTGCATTTATGTTGATGAATCTTGCTGTAGCTTTTCGGTGGTCTTTTTTTCTTTTAACCTTCCAATGCATTTTTCCATTAGGTTTGGTGTTTTAGTATTGATCCTTGAGACCCATAAACTTAGTACTAAGTCCTTGAAATGAACAATGAGTGCATTTTTTTCCCGTATACCATCCTAGAAGTTTGCAGCCATGCATGAGAAAATGTTTATTTGTGGGAAGGGGTGTGTATACCTTGTGCACCTTTGAGTGCACATGAAGCCTATGTTGAGATTGCAGCATGGTGTATCTTGTGACGGAAAGAAGAAAAGTTCCAGGGAGAAAGAACTATGTTGACTTATCCAGTGCTGTTGTCTGGAAACAGTTACCTAGCAGTTTGGATGACATGATTTGAGTTCAGGGAACGAATTTGATGATGCAGACAGCAGATTAAGAGTAGGATTTTAGGCTATGGTTATGTGACCAATATGTCATCATGCTTTTCTACACAACAGAAATCACAGGAATGCAGTGCGAAATATTTCTAGAGTCCTTATGAAACAGAAAGGAAATAAGGACTTTTACAACCTTTAAATTTAGTTCTAGTAAAGAGCTCTGTACTTTTGTTGATTATATTCTCAAATGTTTGCTTGTTTATGTGAGTTATTGATTTGTCTCACTTGTACAAATTGTTATGCCACTTAATAGATATGGTTGTGCAGGTCCAGTTTTGAGTTTGGATGCAGTCACTGTTGTGCCATTTGTATCAAAAGGATAGTCTTGAATAGAGCCACCACACATGAAGCTTCAATTTTACTTTGATAGTACTCATTCTCAACATTCTTATTCCTTTCTTTTCTGTAAAGTTGATGCTTACATAGTTGTATTTTTCATCTGTGGGTTTAATTGGAACAATAAAGATGTGAGAAGCTTCATTCGATTTCTGAGGAAGTTATAAGTAGAAGTAGCAAAATATTCAAAATTGATAAATTCACAAAGATGACAATGGTACGTAGTGCTTGACCAAAGGGAGTTGTTCGGATGGTAAACACATTTCACCTCAAACTCTAAAGACAGAGAAAGGGAGAATTTCTACACAATAATTGACTAATCAAATAAAATATGTGAGTTCCACTGATCATTATCAGAATCATGCCTACAAGGAACCTTTTTGAGATATTAACTTTTTGGTATTTGGTTGTACATTTTACTAGTTAGGAAGAATATTTCAACTTGCCTAAAAATCGTACGATAGGATTTAAATTTTAAATACAAGTTTTAAAAAAATGTTATACTATATTTTAAATTTACAATGTAGAGCTACCACCAACAAGAAGCATGGAAGATTTTTTTAGTTATCGCTTTCCTGTCCTAGCGCTTGCCTCTGGTGGTGTTTTACTTTCTTTCTAAACTAGCAGAATTGTGGGACATAAAAAATGGTAAGTTGATTGTTGGTTTTTATTCCTCACTCTCGTTCTATTATTAGGGAAGGATCCATTGAAAAGACTGGAGTAGTATCTTCATTAGCCAGAAGAAATCTATCTCCACTAGCGTCGTTCGAAGAACAAGAAAAGGGTTACTAAACATAGATGAACAACATGTGCAATCCTCTTTTTCTCATTCTTTTAAGGCTTTACTTAGAGAAGGCCCAACACTACCCATAAATACACTACACACTTGACACTGCTACTTTTTTTTTTTTAATCTTCTCCTCCGAGCTTCCACCTTTTTGCGCCAATCCCTTGATAACTCAAACTTGCAACCTTAGGATAGAATATGAGGAATGTTTACCATCTGAGCAACTCCCTCTTGTCAATTCAGTACCAACACCTTTTCTGAGGGCCCACTTGTAAATATTTTCTCATACGTACAGTAATATTTGAGCATCCATCACTCAATCGTCATGTGCCCTATCACAGGTTTTGCAAATTTTTTTGTTCAAAAACATTTGGTGTATTGATCCGACTAATTTAAATTTGTGCATGGAAAAGGGAAAGTGTTCATTGCCACAGGACTATTCAATCCTCAAAGCTTGAATCAATATCACTTCTAATAGTAAATGATAGGTGCAGTCATCATATCCGATATGACCTCATAAGTGAGATGTGGAGGAGACAGAATGTATGCAGATTTTATCTCTATCTCGTAAAGTAAAGAGACCGTTTCCAATAGAACCTACCGGACATTACAAAAACTAGATCTCTGGTATTTCATTTATCAGTTCCCTGCACAGTTACTACTCCATATAACTCAAATTATATTTGTAAAAAAATAGAACAATGTAGGTAGTGACAACATTCTAGATTTGTGTAGGCTTTGCCTCTCTCTCTAGTCCAATTGTGGTCGGTCAATTCGATCTGCAAGTTGCAGCAACTACTTGAAAATGGCAAGACATTATATACAACAAATAATAAGTTGTCTGAATATATAAATATAAAGAGAAGAGAAGACACTGGAACACAAATCTATCGAAAGATATTGCTGATTAATAATTCAACTACTCCTTTGAAAAAATAGAGCTAGACAATTCTTTTACATTCATTTGAAATTAAACACACAATGTCCCTTCATTTTCCAATTTCGTACACACTTTTCTCTTTTATCAAATTGGACGTGCATGAAGTAAAATAATTAATATCCATATTTTTTTTCACTCCCCATATTGATTTAAACTTTGATATAAATCAGAAATTTCATCAAGGATATTTATGTATGTATATACAGTATAATTTTCTGATAAAGGATATTATACTGACAACTTAGCTCCGCCACTGCTGTTAAAAGTTAGCGTTGCATTCTAATGATTATTATTATACACCACTAGCTAGGTGTAAGTTTTGAAATTCCCAATACTCTTAATTTCATCTTATATATCCACGAGCCTACACCATATTAAATGCATGGTGAAATTTAATGATCATACTATCTCATTAAACGAGCAAGAAAATCAGTTCAATAATCATGCTAGCCATACTATACTCCATGAGTACAAATTAATTTACTTCTCATAATGCCTCAATAATAATAATTCCAAGTTGTATATATATAGCTCACAAACATATGGACAAGACCATACATATACACAGATTTAATAAATATTGAAGCTGGAAATAACTATTGGAGAGCCTTTAAGAAAATTAAGGAAACTCAATTTTAAGTCGCACAATATTCTATTTCTAGCTTCCCTACCAAATATAGGCAGAGAAAGTAACAATATAATGGTGTCCGTCTCCGTCTCTAGAGATCAAGATAAAAAATATTTATATAATCAGATTAACTATATAACATGTTAAATTATAGTAACAGTGTAAAAAGTTCACTTACCATCAGTGCATTTATATGATTGATTCATCCCATTTTAGCATTATTTTACACTTCATAAATCTAGAATTAGACCTATGCTTATAATTGGTTTTCTATATTTAATAAAAGATTCTATAAATTAAAAATCTAGTCCATCAATAATGCAGCAAATATATATATGAAGAACCTAGAGCATACACTAGATCAAGAGCCACTACATCAAAAGTGACATTTAGCGGCAATTATCACTCTTTATAAATGTTTCTAAAGCCTACAATGATATTGAATCTAACGGCAATTAACTAATGTCGGTAAATGTTTTAGCACTCTTTATTATTAATGTGTTTATTGAGGCTAAAAGTTGTTTTTGTTATAATGTGTTACTTTCCCCCCTTTTTTGGGTTCAAGTATTTTACTATATTATTATAATTACATCAAGAAAAGGGTAAAAGGAGTCTTCATTCTTTGGCAATTTTTCAGCACCACAACAAGACACTAGAAAATTGTCATCAATAATCACAGAGGAAGAAATATCTTTTTTGTTTGGGTAAAATAGTTGAAATGTACTTCAATTGGGCGTATTAATTTATACATTACATTTTAGGATCAAGAAATTAATAAATAAAAAAGAATAAGAAAAAGCAGATATTTTGGTGTGTTTTATGCTTATAATATTATGTGGCATTATATATATTATTGTTATCAATACCCATTTTATGCCGATGATGACATTTAAAAAGATGACATTGAATGCAATAAATAAAATAAATAAATATACATATACATATACATACATAAAAAAATAGATAAAGGAATTAAAAGCTTGAGGGGACAAGGATCATGTCCCTCATCCCTAAATAAATCTAGAATTTTCAGATCAGTTTCTGCGCATGTAGTTATTAATGTTTCTATAAGATTTATTCATTTCTAGATTTTGTATACGATTCTTTAAATTAACTCATGGTCACTTCACTATTAATTTAATACTATCCTCAAGCAGTCTCTAAGGACAATATTAGAAGAACGTAGTACTATTATTATTATTATTATTAATTCAAGTTGAGTAATTAATGACATTTTACGTGAAAAGTCTAGAAAAAGTAAGAAAATCAATTTGTTTGTTTATTGGCTTGCTAAGTTGAGCTTCCTTCAAATTACATCACAAATCTTTAGTGAAGTTGAATTATATGTCATAATAGATTCTCCCTGGAATATACGTAATTAGGGTTGCCTATCATTTGTAGTTTCTATAATCGTTTCCTAGTTGTAAATTCATTCAGAAGCAGAGTCAGATTTTTTAATTTGTAAATTCTAAAGCAAAATCTTTCTTGCTTACTATATTGGATGAATTTTTAATAAAAATAATTAATTTGAGTCAAAACTACTGAATTTTCTATCAAATAAGTAGTTATAGCGAGAACTTCACCCCTGAACTAACCCATCTGGATGCTCTTGTCAATTATAGGAATGGCTCATGCAATAAGAAAAGAAATGAGGACCAAAAGAGAAACAAAAGAGAAGTTTTTTCTTTTTTTAATCCCGAAAAACATGAGTTGGCGTAAGGGAATATATAAGTACTTCAGTTGGTTAGTTGGTTGATTATCTAAATTTTTATCTTATAATTGGCGAGAATTTAATTCACCACCTTATAATTTTCTCCCTTCATGTAATAAAAACATTTTTTTAAAAAGAGTTGGTGTAATCAATGTGGCTTTTTCTTAGTGATATGATAAAGATTATCAAGTTGCATTCAAGTGATTTAGAATTGAATGCGTCAAGAAATATAATGGAAGTAGCTATCTATGATTCTATGCTTGCTTGCTTGGTATAGTGATAAAACCACAAGAAAAAAAAATGTTTCACATCAATTCTATCGAGGCAACTAATTTTCACCCTTTGAACTAGTTGTTTGAATTAATAGATCAATATTCTTAACATAATATTAAAGAAGGATTCATATCAACATTTCTGATACGGTAATGACTTGTAATAGATAATTTTTATCTTGTAAACTAACTTTTTGAAGTTAAATTAAACATCAATATTCTTAACATAATATTAAAGAAGGATTCATATCAACATTTCTGATACGGTAATGACTTGTAATAGATAATCTTTATCTTATAAACTAACTTTTTGAAGTTAAATTAAACATCAATATTCATCATTTTCCCTAACATACCATATAATTAATTAAGCTCCGTCTTTAATAATTTATGATTTGAATGCATTCTGTGCTTGCTGGCTATTGAAATTCATTTGATTTGCCTTCAAAACATCATCATTAAGGGCCTTTGGGGTGCACCATGATTTGTGGGGATCTATTAGAATATTACTGCTAATTTCATTTCACACGACACTTTTTTATTGTTAATATGCATATTTAAAAAAAAAAAAAGATTTACGACAAAGTTATTCGGATGGTAACCATCTCTCATTTTTAATTTTAAAATTATGAGTTCAAGTTACTAAAAGAACCGACAAGAGTGAAAACTCTAGAAAAAAAAAGGCTTTCAAATATTTAATTTTTTTAAATTTTATTTTTATTTTATTCTTAATAGATGAGTTATAATCATAAATAACTATGATTTAATTTGTTTGATATCTCAACTTTAAAATTGTTTATTTCTTTAATAAAATTCAATTGCTCATCAAATATTGTCATATAAAATAAATAAAATTTTAAGAATAAGATCATATTTTTGTGTTCCAACATTAATTTTTTTTTATATCATCAAATTAATTAGTTGATCTGCAATAATAGGGATCTTGTTATGTGTCAACATGTGTTATCTTTGAAAAATCTATATATTTATATAAAGGAGGAACATAGACAAGGTGATGTGGCACCTCTATGACCTTCATTTATATTTATCTTTTTCTCCTTTTTTTTGATAATTTTTCTTCATTTAATTATTTATTTTAGTTTAATAACTCATAAATTCTTTATATTCAATTACTCAATTTTTCATCTCCCACTATGATATATCTTCTTTATTAGATATAATGTGCATATTATATTCATAACTCTCATAATTTACAATTTTTCATATTCATAACCCTTAAATATTAAATATGAAAGTTAAGATACCTTATGATATTCCTCTATTATTTCTATATAAATTCATATTTTTTGTTTCATGAGATTTTATCCAAAGTTATCTTTCATTTTTACTATAGTATCATATTCATGCTTTTATTTGTCCTGAAAACGAAGAAGAAGAAAATTCTTGAATATTGATAGGCTTGTGAAGTGGATACTGACAACAACTTACATAATTATGTATTGATTTATTTTTCCTTCTATTTTTAATGATATGTGTATTGTACTATTCCTTTTTACTTTCTTTTTTATATACATATATCTCTATGATGCCTCTTAAATTTAATTTTTATACGAAGAGAACTTTTGAATAATGATAGATTTGTGAAGTAGATATCAACAAGAGTGATGTCTCTCTGCTTTTGTTTGACTTGAAAAAGAAGAAGAAGAAGCTCTTGAATATTGATAGGCTTGTAAAGTGGATATGACGAAATTTTAGACAATATGTATTGATTAATATTTTCCTTCTATTTTTTATTTTAATGATTAAAGTCGCAATGATAGATGTATTGAATTATTTCTTTCATTCTTTCTTTCTTGTGTGTCTTTATGATGACTCTTACGTTTAATTCTCGTACGAACTTCTTATTGTTGTTAATCTATAATTTCTTTTAGTTCTAATTAGTAGTACAAATTAGTGCTAGATTTATCTCTAAAATTCAAAATAAGAAGATGATGTATGTGTATTTAGTCAAATATATATTGTATCTGGATAAATAACTTAAATATAGAATACATATGAGAAGAGGGCATTTTGGGTTGTTATTGTTTGAGTTCATTTTGGCTTACATGCTCATAATGTTTTGAAATTATAATAACAATAATTAATTGACTTGACTTTTTAAGAACAAGAACACTAATTATATTTTTTTCATGTTATAAAAATTATTATTTTGCATTAAAGTTAATTGGCACGTAGAAGTTCCACGATTAAAACATTACGCATTATTTAATTGTAACTATTAATTATTTACAGTAAAAGTATATTAATAATAATTACCAAATCCAATACATATCACCTATTCTTTAAAACTATATTTATTTATTTCTTCTTCTATTGATTTTTTTTTTCACTTTCAAAAATAATGTATTTATGTTATTTATTTTAAATCGTTATAAATTACAAGAACGTTCTTTCATCTAAAGAAGATATTACATGTAATTTTTTTTCCATATTTTTTTCCTATGGAACCAAATTATACATCTATGCATTTATTATTTTATTTTATATTCTTTTTATGTAAGAAGAAATTCTCAAAAAGTATTTAAAAATTTCAACTAAAATTCAAATATATTAAATATACATAAGAAGACATTTATATATATATATATATATATATATATAATATCTCTTCTATGTAAATAATATTTAGTAAATTATTTGTGTTTTTCATAACTGCGCGAAATGCGGATGAATTCACTAGTAGAGCAATAATCTTCATATATCATTGTTTAATTAGCTTAAGTTTGAAATGTTCGAACATAATTAGTTTGGATCCCGTGAAAATGAATTTATGGGAACAGTTTCATACCCACTCCAAGAATAAGATCATCCTTCTATCAATCTTTTTAACCATCAGGTGTCCGTGACAACTCAAGATAATTAGTGGCTTAAAGCTAAAAATAAATCAACGGCCTAACTTTTAATTATTTTTTATATCTGAAATTTAAAGTTATTTCTTTCTTTTTAATAACAAAGTTTTATTTTTTCTATCTTAAACTAAAGATATACATATACAAAAATATTATTTGATCTTGTGGTCTTAAACATGTCACGTGGAAGTTTAATTTAAAAATTGATCAAAAAAAGAACATTCTTTAATGTTTCGATAAAACTAAAAAAAGAAAAATAAATTATAAAATATAGTATTTGGGGGCCCAGATACTCACATTGGGGTCCGACTAAATTCGCGTCGGGAAGTCGCACATGGGGGTAAAGCGCTCCCTGATTAAGGCAACTCCATACCCAAGGGGACTCAAACTTGAGACCTCTTGATTAAGGATGAAGGAGTACTTACCACTCCATCACAACCCTTGTTGGTTATCAATATTTTTCTTCATGGTTAAGACAAACAACAACTACGGGTGTGTTCGGTATAAAGGTTTTTTTTTTTCATGAAAAATAAGTGAGTGTCTTATTTATTTTCTTCTGTTCGATATATATATAAATAAAAATATTATCCTAAATGTATTTGTATATAATATACTTAATAATTAAATAAAGTGGGAGGTGAGGGTGGAGTGTGGTGTGGTGAAGATAAAGTGTGTTAAGAGGGTTTGGGAGAAGTGAGGACACAATCAAAGTGAAATGCCACTTGTGAAACTTGTTTTTTCTTACTTCCATTAGAGAAATCATTTTCTCGTTTTCATAGAGAACTTTTTTTTTGTCAATCCAATATGAAAAAATTAGATTTTTTTTTTATAGTTTATACCTTACCGAACACACTCTAAGGAATTGTTTGATTTGGATATATAATGGACAATAATCTTATGAGATTAGTTATTTTACCATATTTATATATAAAATGACTTATACCATCATTATAATGCAAATAGTGGGATACATAATCACAAGACTAACTAATTTCTAATAAAAAACAAAATAAAATAAACTTATATTTTATTATAGAATTATTATCGTTTATTTATCGTACCAAACGATTCATAAGTGAGGTACGAAACAAACTAGAATCACAGTTGTATTATTTATTAAAGAACCATTATTTTTCTAGCATGCCCCTACCATAGTAATAAATAACGGAGAATTTCATATAAAATAAGTAAGGTGGTACGTATATTGCATGTTAAACATTTTCAAGGTGATCAACGTGGGTTGTGGTGCACTGGTGAGAGTGTTTCACCCTTAATTAGAGGTTTCGGGTTTGAGCCCTAGGTTTGGAGAAAATCATATTGGGAGCGCCACCCCAAATGGGCCCTGCAGTGTGCAATTCAAATTTAATCGAAACTCCAATATGGACTCCAGACACCGGGTGGAAACCAATAAAAAACATTTTCAAGGTGGAGATTTTAGGAATACTTGATCAAACACGAAACTATTAATATAGTGAAAGCGATATATAAACATACATTGGTTGTAAGGTAATTTAGTAGTTAGATTAAGATGATGTGCCTAATGCCTTATTTACCGGTTGATAGCTAGGTGGATGTTTGTGAGTTTAGACGAACCCACTAGCTTTATCGTAGACCCTATATTTGTATTAAAAAATTAAATAAATATATATGCATGTATATTAACTTGTGAACCCTTAACAAAATTGATTGACGGTTCAGTGGTAAGGAAGAGACCGTGGAAATGTTTTTCATGCTAGAGTTGTAGCTTCGAACCCCCCTCTCTTTTTTAAAAAAAAAAATTAGAACCTCAAACTCTTAATCTTGGCTCCGCTATGCTGATAGGGACATTTCACATCCTAATATTGATTATTAATTCTTGAATTGTACTATACGTTGTTCCGAAAATTTATGGCTTCATCTAATACTTTTCCCCCACTTCTAGTTAAAAAAACGTAACACGCTTGATTTTTATTTACTCAAAGGGTGTAATAACTCATTTGTTTTTATTGAAACAAATACATTTAAATTTGAATATATGTATAAATATTAAAATTTTAATCTTAAAGAATTAATAATTGAGATTTATTTTCATCTTTACCAAAATTCTTGGATGAATATCATCTTAAATTTTAATAGTCAATTTGGCCAAATTTATAAATTTGCTTATTTTGAAATATTTCATCAAAAGCATTTTTCGAAAAAAAGTAATTATGGAGAATAGTAGTTTATGTTTTGTTTATAATTTTTTTTGTCAATATTATTAAAGTACTTTGTGCGTTGCCAATGTTTAGTATTTTTACTATTTAGGAAGAAACCAAGTACTTTTTTTCTAACTTGAAACAAGCAACTTCTATCGGTAAAAATTACTTATTTTTTCTATATAAGCTTTGCCACACTTTTAACACTTGTAAAATAAGCACTCTTTGGAGAAGAAAAAAGAAGCACTTTTGATTTTTCTGATCGAACAGACAGTAAAACTTTGCTATAGATCTTAAATAACATTCATTCAAACATATGTTAAGTGATTGTAAAATAAATAAAACATCAATATATTTATTTTTCAATCTAAATAATTAAAATTCCGATCTAATTAAAATACACACGCTTAATAATTTATGTATGGGCTATTAAAATTCAAGCCGTCATGATTAAATGAAGTATAAATAACTTTCATGAGCTGCCTAATGTTGTTTAAAATATTACTTACACGTTAAGCACTCTAACTATAATGAGCAATTTAAACCAAATCACCACTTGCTTTTAATTAGTTGTAACTTTTCTGTTACAACTCCATTTTCAATATAATTAATGTCTTCGATCGCACACCCCAAGTGGCCCCTTAAATTTAGACCAAGTGAATGTATTATGTGTGGCTTTAATTACGACAACATATGTTTAATAGTCTTTCATTTTCTTCGTATTGCATACTATAGTTGTTAAACGAGATTAATAAGAATTGTGGTGAGATAAATATGATTTCTCTATTCTTAATCGGAAATTTCATATTCGAGTTCTAAATATGAGTAACATCTTGTAAGAAAATAATTGCTACTTAAATAAGCCTTACGAGAAATGAATCCAAATTAATTGAAATCTCGATTTGAATATCAAACATCAATGAAAATGAAAAAAAAAAAGTTATTAAACGAGACTGCACTGTTTTAAGTTGAATGCTTCTTCTTTTGCCGTCTGATTTTATGATTTTCCATCAATACCTATATTGTGGGGATATAGGTTTAATATTCTTTACAAATATTATTTTAGTTATATGATTATTTTCACAAGAAATTGATAAAAGTAATGCAAGAGAATGACGGTTATGTAGATAAATATTCAAACTGTTTTTTGAAACCAAAGAAAATTTATATGATTTGTAGATAAATTTTCAAACTTTCTTTGAAATTTTACATTGCCTGGAAGTTGGAATTGTAAGTCCTATAAAACGTGTAAATAAAATATAAAAAGTTTTTATTAAATTATATTTGGTCGATATTGGAAAACCATTTCCACATTTTTAGTGGATTGAAGTTATATAAAGCCACGTAAAATTATCATTTTTATTCCCAGGTTATTAATCAATACTAGTATTAAAGTTCACATTTTTTTTAGATGTGATCTGATTACTTAGATATTTTACAATATTAATATGGTAAAACTTAAACTCTTCTTTAATTAAAATTTAAAAAGCAGAGCAAGAGTGCTCATATTGTATCAAATATTCAAAGCTGAGATTCTGCAATCAGCTATTTTTATTTTAGAACTTTGCAGGTATGCTTTTATTTTAATGGTGTGTATTGGCGCGTAATGCTACTTGTGAAATTTGTTTTCTATACTTAGATAGAAAAATCATTTTCCCATTCTTAAAAAAAAAACTTATTTCAATCTTTTCACCCAATCAAATATGAAAAAAGAATTTAAAAAATATTTTCTGTAGTGAACACATCCTAAGTATTTCAATTTAATCTTACAATGAAAACAAATCCTTCATTGACTTGAGAGATCTTTTTTTCTTTTTCCTCAGGAAAAAAACTAAAGATATAATGCGTCATTTCTATAAATTTGTTTGTCTTTTTTCGATTTGCTACGAAATTTAAAAAGTAAAAAAGACTTTTGAATCTTATCATCTTATATTAAAGATATGTATGTTAAATATATTAAAAAAAAATATTTTTTTTAAACGAATAAAAAAGAAAAATAGAACATATACTATAGTTAGCAGGTAAGACTTTTGTGCATACTTACGTCAAAATGTATATATTTTTAGTACTTAGTTTTTTCTACCGTATAATTTGATGGATACCGTCAATTAGTTAATCATCAATATCTAGTCAATGTATAGATCCTCATCACTCTAATTGAAAAACATATTAAAGGCAGCCCAACATAACAATGCATATATTTTAGTGTCAAGTCAAATGTGTTCGTTTATAAAAAAAAAAAAATAAGAATGCTAATGTCCTACCCCATAAGGCATATTTTTAATTTTTAAACAACTCCTCCATTAGCCAACATGTAATTAAATATACAAAAATACTTTAGTTGCCTTACGCATTTGCGTCACACCAAAATACATATACTATATCTACTTTAGTGCAAATACCGATATTAATATTTTTCTTTTTTCTTTTTATCACATAAATGTGTTTGCCTCTGATTTCTACCTTACATAATTACTAACTAATCGAAGATTTCAGATTCAATTTCTCAAAATGAAAAAAATCCTATTAGAAAAAGTAAATTTAAATTTAATCAATTTTTTTTATTTAAAAAATAATAATCTAACTATATTACATGCATTTTATTGAGTTATGATATAAAAATAGGTCTATATTTGTGCTCTGACATGCACATTCCTTGTCCCTCCCCAAAAATATCTCTGCCTAAATCTTTAATAAAATGTAGAGTGTGATCTATCCACCCTTCACCAAACCACCACTTCCTTTAATACTCTGAAGTCTGATCTGAAAAAAGAAGGGAAATTCAAAAAGAAAATGAGAAGGGGATACAATTGAAGAAAAAAAAATGAATTTTGAACTTTAATTCAATTTTAAAAGTTAGTTTATGAAATGGAAATTGTTTAAGTTAATATAAGAAAATTACTTATTTCTTTTTCATTCAATGTGGGAGTACTCTTTAACATTTGCTTCTGTTCAGACTAGATATCTGATACATGAACAATTTAATTTGGGAGTCCACTATTCATCATCAGTAAATATTAATTAAAATTAATTACGCTTTGATATCTTGTAAAAGAAATAAATTTTGAATCTAATTCAAACTCAAAAATCAATTCATGAAAGGATAATTATGCAAATTTATATAAGAAAATCACTTACCCCTTTTCATCGAATTTGAATCACTTTTGACACTTTTTATTTCAAATTTTATTTATTGTAGATGTAAACTATCTACTTAATAACTATGTACAAAAACATTTTAAAAATTTATATTAAAAGTGTTTAATAAAAAGACTTTATTACGTATTCAAATGTTTAATCATAACAAATCCTAATACGAGTATATAACTAAAATTTCCTAATAAATTTAATAGCTTCGTCTACGTAATCAGCGAAAATATCTACCGAGAATTCTATAAAAGACAACCTGAAATATCACATAAAAAAAACTCACGCTAAAGACCAAAAAGAAACTTCACTTTTCTCCGTGCTGCCCTTTGAATTTTTCGCAAAAAAAGCCAAATTTTAATTCAATCATATAATTTTCTCTTTCCTTTTCACTCTCATCTTGATCGAAAAAGTAAGCAAAGTCATAAATGCGACGAAGGGTAATTGTCAACTTGTCTTAGCAACGAAGATTACTCCTTTACACCCTTCTTCATAACTTCTTCTCTTTGGTTACGCTTATATATACATCGCTACTTTCGAAAAAATACATATATATTTGCTGCTTTCTTGGAGCCCCAGAATCTTTATAGTAATAAGGACAAACCCCAAGATTTTTCTTGAATCGATCGACCAACAAAAAAAAGAATGGAGTTTTATGCATACCCATCTCGTGCTTTGCCTTCATCATCCTCTGTTTCTAATTTTTCAATCGGAGATTTGGTTGAAAGGGTTAAATATTGTTTTAGCTTTGCCGTATCTACGATCGTCGGCAATGTATTCTCTGCAATTTTCACCTTTTTCTTTGCACTAGGTGGGTATTATTTTTGTATTTCTTATTATTTTTGCCCTAAATTGTGCAATCCCATTTGATGGCATACAGTTTTGTAACGTGGGAACTTTTGTTCTACAATCTCTAATTTGGTTGAATTTTTGCTTTGAGTTGAAATTAGGGTATAAAGAGAATCTGAGAAGGGACAATTTTTGAATTCTTAAGCCTATATCTTCTATTTTTGTGGGTGATTATGTTCCAAATGTTTAGGATGGAATTACTTACTTCAATTTATAAAAAGTTGTTTCCTTTTTCGCTTTTTGGTGATGCTAATGTAGTGGTAAGGTCCGCAAACACTCTACCCTCCCCGTAGTTAGCTTTGTGGTAAGCTAATGTAGAATGAATTTGGTTGTTGCAGTGGGAACCTTATTAGGAGCAATGACTGGAGCTTTGATAGGCCAGGAAACAGAAAGTGGATTTGTTAGAGGTGCTGCAGTTGGTGCCATATCTGGTGCTGTTTTCTCTCTTGAAGTCTTTGAATCATCTCTATTACTATGGCAGTCTGATGAATCTGGAATTGGATGTCTTCTTTACTTGGTAAGCATTGTTGCTTCTTCTCATTGAGCTGACTAATTATGTAACTTGTATAAAAGGGACAACTTTATGTGAGTTCCATTTCATGATCCATTGACATTCGAATAATAGATACAACTCTTGAATTGTACAGATTGATGTAATCGCGAGCCTATTAAGTGGTAGACTAGTTCGTGAGCGGATTGGTCCTGCAATGCTAAGTGCAGTTCAAAGTCAGGTATGTTGCAGCCTAATTGGTTGAATTGTGGAATTCTGCTTGAAACTTCATTTGTAACACTCTCTTATTGTTGGACAGATGGGAGCCATTGATACTGCATACGACGAGTTCCCTAACATTTTCGATGTAGGCGGGGCAAAGGGTTTACCTGGAGATTCTGTTGAAAAGATACCTAAGATTGTAATTACTAATGAGAATGATGTGGATGATTCTGGAGAGAGAGTCTCCTGTTCAGTCTGCCTACAGGTAAGACACATTTATACCTTTTGTTTTGCTATTCTATTGTCTGTTATTGAATTACTTAATTGATTCTGAACGCTGTTCTCGGTTTCTATCTTTCCCAGGACTTTCAACGTGGAGAGACTGCTAGATGTTTACCACAATGTCATCACATGTTTCACCTTCCGTGCATCGATACATGGCTGTTGAGACACGGATCTTGTCCATTGTGCAGAAGGGATCTGTAGGTTGACTGTACTCTGTAAATTATAACGCGGTTATTTTATTTCCTCATACTTGGCTGTAGGATTTCTCTATTTCTTTGTCCTCGCTTGTACCAATTTTCCTGAAAATATAATGTAAATTAGAGTTGCGCTCCTTTGAGCTTGATTGTTGTAGTTGTTTACCACCATGTATAGAATTTTGAGCAATCTTAGTGTACTCTACTTCCACAAAATAGCACTTTGTATTGGTGTGCCTTTTGTTTTGCTTTCGCCTTGTGCAAGATAACATCTACCTTGATCCTAATTAACATAGCAAGACTTTTGAAATTCTCCTCTTAGCCAAGGTGCTTCATTCTTTTGAGCCGAGTTGTCTATCGGAAACAACCTCTCTACCCCATGAAGGTAGGGGTAAGGTCTGCCTACATCCTACCCTCCCTAGACCCTACTTGCGGGATTGCACTTGGGGTTTGTTGTTGTAGACAAGGTGCTTTCAAGAAAAGTACTTGGCCTATGCCTATGATAAATTACTTTGAGGTGCTCTGTATAGCCAACACATTATTTGAGTAATGAAATGAATATACTTGAGAAGTGGATGAATATACAAGGTATTATTTTTATGTTCATGCACCAACCATTCTGCTGCTGATGTTTCAACTCACACCTCTTGCATAAAGTCATACCTAAATTTGGTACTTGCTGTTAAATAATATTATTTTTGTCTATGCTTCTACTAGTTAGGCCTGTAACCAGTAGATGAGATATTTTTTTTGGCCTGCCGGTGCCAATGGTTGAATTTCATCAGCAATTGTTAGTTATTCACTTTCCTTGACTTTTGCAACATTATAAATGTTAGTTATACTGTACCTTTACTTGACTTTTGGAACTGCTTTGCATTAGAGGATTGCTGCAAGTTCTCCCTGTTCTTTATACTTTCTTTGTTTTTAGGTAGGATGCTTGACTTAAATCGGTAGGTTGCCTCATTCTATTTGCTTGACAACCCCACAATGTGACACTTGACAACTTGCTCTCACTTCTTGTTTTGCCAATTATTCGAGTCTTATTACACTCAAAATTGCAAAAGAAACGTTAGATAGGTGAGACGAGAAAATTTCCAAATGAAAGCTTTTATATTTCTCAGGACTTGAATGATTTGCTTGATGAGTTACAAATGAATGAGTCCTTTATGTACCAATCTCAAGGAGCTAATGTGCAGATAATATGTGTACAAATCCTTCATATTTTTACAATATAAAGATGGTTCTCTATGAGCCTAGAGAGTTTCAAGGACTTTTCATGCAAATCCATAAATCTTTGGTCTTTTAAGTGAAATCTTCTCTATAACCTTCTCATAAGTACCGGCTTCCTTGCACACATAACCTTCTTGCATGGCAAAAGCAACTCCAAATGGCGCCTAAGTGGCATGATGACGATGTGACTAGTTGTCACACCAATTAGGTTCGAAAGTTGGGTATGGTGCGTTTATTAATGTTTGAAAAATTCAAATCAGTATTGTGATTGGCACCACGAGTAATGGTAACATTTTTGTATTGATAGGAGATTCTTGCGTACGGGAAAGTTTAAAGGAAGAAAATTATGAAATGAAAACGTTTTACGCTTGAACAAATGGAGCTGAATCTTCCAAGTCTAGTCACTTTTCTAATATCTGCTCATAAATATTTTTCAGCAAGTCTTTTATTGTTCGTGGGACACCATTTTGAGCCATTTAAATGTTTCCAAATCAATAAGGTTTGAGCTGACAGGCCCCATTAAAGATTGAAACATCCAAGTTCAATTTTATGAATTTGAGCAGGTCAAAGAATGCTTGTTCAAAGACACTTGCCACAAAATAAAACGAACAAATGCCAATATATTTCTACATCAAACACGCTTCATTCAATTTTCAAATGGACCAAATAAATATGACGTTGAATTTGTGCATATTGAAATATCAACTTTGACCCCTCCCTGGTCAATGCAGGCGTTACTTTACGAGTTTCAACCAAAAAATAAAACATTTTTCCTTCCCAAAAGTGTTTATTTAATAAAACACGTTGAAAGAAAACCTTTTCAATTTTTCTTGTAGCTTGATGGAAAAACAGGTTCAACCAAAAAAAAAAACTGAAACATAGTACAAATTAAATGAAATGAAAAGTTGTTTTTCTCGCTTTCAAGAAATCATTTTCATAATTTTTTACCAATCAAAGTATCAAACACAAAAAAAAAAATGACTTTTAGAAAAATATTTACGGGAGTTCGATTATTGTTTGTCTAAAATGTAATAGTAAAATTAAAGTACAGCAGTACAGGATAATGTTCCAATTTTTACAATTGCTATTAAATTTCGGAGATCATTCTTTTCTTGGGTCACCAAAAATAAATTAAAAAATGTAGAAATAAGGAACTGGATAACTTATCTACGCCTTCCACCACAGAATTCGGCCCCACCAAATGGATAGCATGTAACTAACGAAATCCACATTAGATACTGTCCTTCCCGTTTCCGTTAATCCTAAATGCCGCCGTGTCTCTGCCTTCCCGCCACTCTCCCTCTCCCTTCCCAAACTCTTCTCCTCTCCACGCGCCGCCGCTTCCCACTACTAAAACCGCCGTATGCTTCCTCAAATATATCCGTTGACTCAACCTCTCAGTCTAATACCACCGGGGTCATTGTCATCGGCGGCGGTTTAGCTGGCTTAGCAGCTGCCATTCAGCTTCAAGCCGACAACATCCCATTTCTCCTTCTCGAATCTTCTGATGCCGTCGGCGGCCGTGTTCGCTCTGATGTAGTTGACGGATATACCCTTGATCGTGGTTTCCAGATTTTCATTACTGGTTACCCTGAAGCCCGAAAAATCCTTGATTATGACTCTTTAGACCTCAGAAAATTCTATTCGGGGGCGCAGGTTTACTATGGTGGTCGTTTCCACACCGTTGCTGATCCTCTCCGGCATTTCGCCGATGCTCTGCAATCTTTAACCAACCCAATTGGTTCAGTTGTGGATAAATTACTTATCGGATTGACTAGATTGAAAGTTTTGACGCAAGGAGATGATGAAATATTGAGTGCTGAAGAAGAACCTACGATGAATTTATTGAAGAAGATCGGTTTTTCTGATGCAATATTGGAAAGGTTCTTTCGACCGTTTTTCGGTGGAATTTTCTTCGATAGAGAGCTTGAAACAACGTCGCGGCTGTTCAATTTCATCTTCAAGTGCCTAGCTCTTGGTGACAACACACTTCCGGCGAAGGGCATTGCCGCCATTCCGGAACAATTGGCGGCAAAATTACCGTCGAATTCAATATTGTTCAATACACGAGTTGTTTCCATTGATTCAGGATCGGATTCCAGCACAAAAATAAGAGTGACATTACAAGATGGAGAAATGTTGGAAAGTGAATTTGGGGTAATATTGGCAGTTGAAGAGCCTGAAGCTGTCAAGTTATTGGCGGGAGAAAAAACCGGTGAGGTTCGGCAACCGCTTCGGAGCACAGTATGTTTGTATTTTTCAGCTGACCAAGGCAAAGTTCCGGTGCAGGATCCGGTTCTTCTTCTTAACGGGTCGGGTAAAGGAATCGTCAATAACATGTTCTTTGCGACCAATGTGGCTCCCTCTTATGCTCCGGTAGGGAAGGCACTGGTTTCTGTCACGCTTGTGGGGATTTATGGTGACGTGGCAGATGAGGATTTGGTGGATCAGGTCGTGAAGGAGCTATCGGGTTGGTTTGGGGAGTCGGTAGTTGGGTCATGGAGTTACTTGAGGATGTACAGGATCGGGTTTGCCCAACCGAACCAATGCCCACCCACTAACTTGAAGAAGAACCCGAAAATAAAACCGGGCTTGTACATTTGTGGAGATTATGTGACTAGTGCTACTTTTGATGGAGCTTTAGTTTCTGGGAAAATAGCAGCAGAAACTTTGCTACAAGATAGAGCTCTAGTTAATGTATAGCTTAATTTTGGTTGAGTTTTTTTCCAGTTGTGTAAAAGTAAAAGTTTTGAGTGTTCTTGATTAATTTGTATATGGATTCATAAACGTTTCGAGATCATTTTGATGCAATAATTGTACTATCAAGAAAGAAGACAATATGGTATGACTTGTTCTGTTGTTCCTATAACATAATATGGTATGAACTTACACATAACCCAAAAGAACATAGTTGTTGTACTTGTTCAATTGAACGTAGATTCGATCTTTTTGTTCTTGAGAATCAAGGTAGGACAAGAGGATGGTGATCCTGGTTCTTGAATTCTTAATGTTTACAAGTTGTTTGCGACTTAATTGTACAGCTCTGCAATGAATTTTATAGTAGTATACTCTATTTGATTATGAAGACAATGTTTGTCTTGCTGCTAATATAATAAGGGAAATTGCAATCAGTAGATGGACTATTGTAGGTATCTTTAATACTTCTAATAAGATAAAGCAGACAGTGATGCCTTTCCTAAATACAGTGTCTGATGCTGCCAACAACTATATAATATCAAGGAAAACATGACCATCATTTCATTGCAATTAGAAGCTTCTCCCTAGTTATATATATCTTTATATAATATGAAATGAATACATCACATTCTCTGGTTTTTACTGTGAAGTCATTTTCACATGAATACTTCTGCATATCTACATGTTTGCATGTCCTCTTTGGCCATATGTGCCGCTTGGACAGAAGGATAACTGACCAAGTCTGGGAAAGACAACAAATGAATAGCTAGCCGGCAGAGATGCTAAATCCTTTTGAATAAGTATTTCAGACCTACCTATTCTAGTTTTAGCTCACTTAGTAAAGCAGTTGAATGCAAAGAAAAATTAAGGCATGGCAGAATAGATGTGGGATTAACTTAAAGAAAAATGAGTAGAGGTTTCTTTCAAAGTCAGCAACACATATGGGGAGGAGTATCAGCTGGAATTCTGATACTATTTTTTGGTTGTTCAATTTTTTACTGCTTCAAGAGAAAGCTTTTTGCATGCTTTAGGTTACCGGAGAACCAAAAAGGTTAGTGAATCTTCAAGGGATACTATTTCTTCGTCATGGAACATTGAAAAACTATTTCTTGTCATGAATTTTTGCTTTACTGACATTTTCTGGGTGTAATTAGGAACTCTAAAAGCTGAACAACTGATGTTGAAGCCTTTCCAGTTGGAACAATTACAGAAGGCAACTAATAATTTCAGTCAAGAGTGTCTGGTTGGTTCTGGTGCATTTGGAAATGTCTATCGAGGGACATTTGATGGGGAGGGAACACTAGCTATAAAGAAGGCGCATACTGAATCATACACAAGTACTGAAGAGTTTGAAAATGGTAATCAAGCATACCTCTTTCTGTTTAGACGCCTGAGATTTCGCAGTAATTGATACAACTGCTATCTGCATACAGAGATCAGGTTGGTCTCGAAAGTGAAGCACAAAAACCTCGTTAGCTTGGTGGGATTCTGCCATGGAGCTGGTAAATTCATCATGCTTTATTAATATTACAGTCAAAGATTATAAGGTTCATCATGTTGTTTTATTCATCAACAGGTCCAAAGGGAGCAAAAATTCTGGTGTATGAGTATGTTCCAAACGGTTCTCTGTTAGACTACATCATGGGTAAAGTTCCAACTCCAGAGTCATGATTTCTTGCTTAGTTCTGAAGCTTAACATTTTGTGGAAATGCTTGTTGTAGGGAGGGGCGGAAGGAGCTTAACATGGAGGCAGAGAGTGACGATAGCTATTGGAGCTGCTAAAGGTAATTTTTCAGTGTGTTATGTGGTTGATCAATAGAAGATGAGAGGACTAAGTTTTGACACGCGCTAATACTTGCTATCCCAGGTATAGCTCATCTGCATGAAGGAATCAGACCAAGTATAATTCACCGGGACATAAAACCAAGCAATATCTTAGTAGGAGAAAATTTTGAAGTCAAGGTCTCAGATTTTGGGCTAGTGAAATCAGGTCCTATTGGGGATCAATCACATGTTAGCAGTCAGATAAAGGGGACACCAGGGTACCTTGACCCTGCCTACTGTACGTCTCTCCAGTTGACTCCGTTTACTGATGTCTACAGCTATGGTGTTATATTACTGCAGCTTGTTGCTGCTAGACCTGTAGTCGAGAAAACTAGAGGTCATCCTAATTATCACATTATAGATTGGGTAATAGTTGCAACGTACAAAACATTCTAAGTTGTCTGCCTCGCACAATTTCATTTTCTCATCTAATTTCCTGCATTGTTTGTTATGCAGGCAAGACCTAGCTTAGAACGAGGAAGCATCGATGAAATAATAGATGCTAATCTCTTAATGGAGGAATGCAACATGGAAATGATGCTGAAGATGGGACAACTAGGACTGAAATGTGTGGTCAAAGTCCCCAAAGAAAGGCCTACCATGACTCAAGTGTGGCAAGAACTGGAGACTGCCTTCTTTTCTGCAGAAAATATCATAGATAAACAACCTCCAAATGGTTCCTTCAAATTAGCTAGCTTGTCAAACCGATCACTCGTAAGGGGAAGCCATAGAATGAAACAACTTGATTATTCTCAAAGCTCAGTTAGCATAGACGGCATTAGATTGCAGAAATTTTACATGGACATAGATGGCCTATCCTTTGGGAGTGCAAAGTTGAGATGCTTAGATACCTATAGTATAAGCTTTGAAGATGACTCATTTGAACTGACAGGAACTTCCGAGGAAACAAGCACAAGTGGAAACGAAGAGCATAGGCTTAACATGTAATATCAGTTAAAGTTTGATTAATGTAAGTCAGCAAAGAACATATTTTAGGTTCTCTCTATTGGGAGTTTCTCCATTCTCAAGCCTTAAACCCGAGACCTTTGGTTAAAAGGTTTCTAAAAACAGTACCTACCTTCTTTGTATTTGGCAGAATAGTAGAAAAGGAAGGGATCATACTTTGATATTTGAGTTTCATTGTCATATAAATCTTATATTTATCCCATCTTACTAGAATTTAGTCATTACACTGCAATCAGCAGCTACTGTAACATGTGCCTTACTCACATTGTTGGTCTCAAGCTCAGGTAGCAGTGAGTTGATAGTTAGCATAAAACTAGTTAAGTTATCACAACTTATTCCAGTTAGCAATAATCAGGAAATAGCATCTTAAATCATGAAATATCAAATAGACAAAAATAGATGATTTGATGACCTGTGAATTCAGAGAAATGGTCAATTTTCAGCTGTCCCCCACATACTACTGTTGGTCAATCAAACCAATAACGTACATGGTCCATTATTCACTGCTGCTTCTGGAAGATGCTAGCAAGCACTGGTGTTATTGGGGTACTGTCAAATATAAACTTATCAGCGAATTCCTGACGGCTGAATATTAGGAGCCAAGAATTCGAGATATTAGACAAATAAAATCCTCGACCATCCATGGCCAATGGTAACCGAACTAGAAAACAGTGTCTGAAATCAACAGTCAAGAATCCATTTCCAGGAAAAACTGTAGTTAGTGGGTTCAAAATGAGAGGCGTTCATTTACATTTATTACCACAGAAAAGTGAGAAAGTAAAATTGATAGAATATAAGCAGAGAAGTTCATCCTCAAGAAAGAAAATTTGATCTTCTTGCCTACTAATAAAGTTAATAAAAACGTCTGTTCCAAGTTAAACGTTACATTGAACATCAAAAACATTACATTGCACAACAAAAGAATAAATTAGTGCCGCACTTTCTGTTATTTCTCTTTAATCTACTAAAGGATCTTGTCATAAGAAGTTTCAGAAAGGATACAGCAAAGCATACAAAGCAGTACCAAGTTATGTGGGAGTGGGAGCCAGACTTTTTGCTGGGAAGTTCATACCACCTCCTCTCAGAGATACAGAGGGCCCTCTAAGTGAGCTGGCTCTACTCACAAGATTTGAATCAAGAAACACGACTATGACCGAGATATCATCATGAAAATGTCTCCTCACACCACGATCAATCTTCTTCAGATCAGAATATCTCATCTCCCTTTTCTTTGCCGCTTCTTGCAGTGCAGTTTTTACAAGCCGCCGAGCACTTCCCTGAAGAATGAAATATAGAAAATGTAATTACTTTCCTAATAAGCTCAACATTGAAATCCATCAACATTCAGATGAACCTCAACCATATTCATGCTGGCAACACACGGAACAACATACACGAAAGGGAATTTTACAGGGAAGTATAAGCCCATTGCACTTCCATTCAAGCATCCGAACAATGAACTTTGAAGTTTCTTATTTCCATATTTCATACTTCACAAAGTAATTGTCGTTTGTTAATCTGACAGCTTTTGTTAAGGAAACTAATGTTTTCATCAAATGGGTGTGCTCATGGTACATATATTTTTGCCTTTTATTGACTATAGATGAGGATCTAAGATTAGGAGTTCAATTTGTTCCTGGTATGTCAAGGACATGGAACATTTTTAACACATTGTGCTTTATACGAGAAATATAATAAGTGACTACAAGATGTTATTACTGAAATAATCTGCTCTCTAAATCAGCACACTAATAAGTGAACACCATGTAACATGATGTATTTTTTAGATGCAATGCAACTGTGTATCACCAAAAGGGGGGGAGTACATTATAATCAAAGCTTTCAGTGCAATAATGTGGTGATTAGCAAAGAAAGAACTACCAGGCTACGTGGTTTCAGTTTGTAATGTGCTTAAAATTTAGACAGGCACTGCCTAAGGAAAATCAGACCAACTTTCAATCCATGACATTATATAAATAATTTTAAGAAATTAAAAGAAGAATAAGATATTTTATGCTTTCAAGTGAAGGATCATACTTTGCGAGAGCTATTTTGGACAATATCAACGGCCTCTTGATTGCTAAGATGTTCCCAAAGACCGTCAGAAGCAAGGATGAGAAATTGATCATGTAGCTGGAGTTCATGCACTGAAATCGCTGGATCCGCACTCAATATGGGCCTTGTAAAAGGTTCTCGCAAACGAAATTTTGCATACAATGGCTCTTTATTGTACTCAGCATTTTTGAGATATAAATCGCCAATAGATCTCGAAATCTGACAGATTAATATACAAAAGATTAAAAACATTCTCAAAACAGTAAATACATGTTCTGTGAGGTAAAGAAACAAATTAATTAGAAAAACAGGAATCCAGGTAAAGCACATAAAAGCACATAATGCAGGATAAAAACCTAGCCATGCGGTTAGATACAATTGGAAGTTTAATACTCCATCCATCCATCATTAAGCAAACCAAAACAGAAGGATAAGGTATTTGGGGTATCAAAAAGACAGACAACTGGGGAAACAATCACAGGCTTTTAATTCACTTCAGCTTCAAGGAGTGTAAAAAACTAAGACAAAAGCCAGTATACACTTGGCAACCTGCAAATGAATGAGAATAGAATACAAGTGCAATAATGATTTTTGCATTTAACTAAGAGGCAAGATGAGACCACACACTAGCAAACTAGAGTCTAGAGCACGCCTTGTTACCATTCTCAAAAACATACCTGTATAAGACCCTTTACACGCCATACATTATGCTTCAAAACGACTATCTGTGGGTCATCCGGATGCATAGAATGTAATTCCTGTCTGACAGACTCAATACTTGCATTATGCTCAGCTGAAAGCTGAAGGGCTAGAACCTCTCCTGTAGCCCTGACAAGTCTCCCCAAAACAGCCCGGGAATCACCAAGGTTGGCAACATAAAGGGTCCCATCACAGATCACCCCAACCAGACAGCATGCTCCAACAGAAGCCATCTGAGGTTTCGTTAGCCACTGCTGAGCAACTAGAGAAATGAATCCCTCCTCTGTTGCTTGAAACGCTTTCCGTATTACATCTACAGACATGGAATTTTGCTCAGCTGCAAACCCTGCAATATTTAAGTTGCAGTGTAATCAAGATCAAGCTATCAAACTACTAATTCTACAAACACTATCCGGCAAGCTGCCCTGTATTACTACCAATCAACTTATGCAACTTAATACTTGGCAGTTGGCAGATTAGCAGTTTAGTAAAAAAAAAAAAATCCAATATGCTTACTCTTGAGATTCTGAAAGAGGTGATCATTGATATACCGCGATGTTTCAGGCCCACCATGACCATCATATACCCCAACAAACGTTCCATATGGGCCAGAATCAAGCAAGCTCAAAGAGCCCGACTCAATCTGGCTTTGATCCTCCAGCAAATTGTTGGCCTGAACAACTGCCATAGAGAACTCACCAAGTAAGTGTTGTCCACTGTCCTTATACCAAAAAAGTCCATCTTGCCGTCCAGCTGAATCTGTACCACTATGTACATAACGATCCGCCGATGACCGGCAACATGCCTTCAAGAAATTTATCAACCTTGATAACATCCCTCATTTCACCTTTGCTTACCGCCAATTCCTCAACATCCAAACGGATGCAACATCTCTCCAAAACTAAAAACTTTCACCACTACTCCCTTTGTTCTGCAAATTGGAAACAACCATACAACAAGAGATTCAACTGGATAATAACTTCACCAAGATTTAAACAAGACAGTATGCTTAAACAAAGCCCATAATCCAATTTCAACAGCAAGAACAAAATCTCCCAAGATTTGAAAACAACTTAGGGCAAAAAGCAGAGTCAAACTAACCCATTACCGTCCAAAACAGAAAGGGATCAATTTAAATATTGTCAAAACCAAAACCCAGTGAAACCATAAGTACAAAATGAACAAAAGAACAGTAAAAACTCACAGAGAACATAAAAACCATACCAAGTTCACATCTTTAACAATTTCTCTCCTACATAAAGAAGAAAAAAAGAAGACTCACAGTTGTGTTTAGGCCTTATATGGTATAATTTCCGGTCAATTACTGAACCACAGAGTGTGAAAATGACAATAACACGTAGCCAATAAACGTTAGATCTACAGATCCATTAAAGATCAATCAGAGTTTATGCGAATATACGGTTAAAGAATATGAAATACAGAGAAAAGATTAAGTCTTTTTCCTGTTTTGTTGGTTTCTTTTTCAGTTTTTGTTTTCCTTTTTCTCTCTATATATATTTGTTTTTCAGTTGAATGTGAATGCGGGAGATGAGAATGGAAATGAAGATGAAGAAGATAAAAGAAGAAAAAAAGGTAGCTTTTTTTATTTTTATTTTTTTTCCTCTTTTTTCTGAATCAGTGTTATTGAACCACTGAAGAGAAAGTCCTTTTTTTTTTTTTATAATAATTTCATAGTATTTTGAAATAAAATTAATTGTCTTGACAGATTTTTTTTTTAAAAAAAGAACCATCAAAATTGATGGCTGAAAACCAGCAATGCAAATGGGTTGCCAATGGCCATGGGTCCACCTTATAAGCTACTAGAATTTTTTTTTCATGAAATCTCATTTAAATGAAAATCAATTATACGTAATTCACGAAGCTTCAAATACAAAGCAAGTGGACTACTTTTAGTTTATAAAGAAACTTTTTCTTATAAAAGTTTGATATTATTTGACTAATGATACTTTCTAACCAAGTTTAGTCGGCCAACATCCATGTTTAACTTAATGAATTTGATTTGTTATCTTTTTGGTTAAGCACGTGCCCCTCATGTAGTAACTAGTATAAATGGTACGTATTATATATGAACTATAATAGGGAGAAAATTTTGTTGTTTAATGAAAAAATAATTAAGTCTAGGGTGTTCAAATTCGAATCATAATCGATAAGTTGATCATAAAATTAGTTTATTGGTTTATTGATATTAGATTATCGAATAAATGATTGGGGAACGAATTAAAATTTTAAAATTAACGATTTATTGATATGTGATGGATTATTCAATTTCCTTATTGAATAAACCGCTAACCCATTAAAAGTTACTATACTTGTACATTTATTCTAGATATATCACCCTCATTTAATATTTTGTATACCATAATATATAAAAATAATTATATATTTTTCCTTTCTAGTACTCAGTACTACTATTTTTTTTCTCCTGGGCGCCGGGTGGAACTTATAATCTATTTTTCTATATATAATAAACTACAATGCAAAGATTTTTATAGTATCTAGTTACATTGTAACTATCTTGTTAGCTTTCAACCAAAAGGAGTACTTCTTTTAAATAATAAATATGTCATTGTATGAGCTATTTATTACTCATTCCTTTTGAATTTGTTAATCTGATTTTGATCTGACACATAGTTTACGAAAGTAAA